>ML977168.1:240677-407631 GCA_010015705.1 Aulographum hederae CBS 113979
CGTCTACTCCATCCCCGTCTACTCCATCCCCGTCTACTCCATCCCCGTCTACTCCATCCCCGTCTACTCCATCCCCGTCTACTCCAGTCCCTTGCCCGCGTTCCTTTAGCCATCATTGTTGCGGCCCATTGAACGAGCACGTACGGTTGCATCGGTCGGTATTGGCGTTCCATCAAGATGTGAGGCCCGCCAACGATAGTCATCCTCGAAAAGTTGGAGCATGTTGTCGAGTTTGGATTCATGAGGGCCCTGGGGAACATGTACCGGAGGCTGCTGCGGCATTTGAGTCCCAAGTGCTGCTTGATTATGTGCAAGCCTTGTAGCTGCTTGTAGCTTCAGCAATCTGCGGTCGATCAGCTCCGCGAGCTTGAGCTTCTGATAGAATTTATGGAAAAATCCCACCCAGCTAGGGAGATTGGCTCCAGGCGTCAAGCACTCCGGAAAAATCCCAAGGACAACCTTTGGTTCGTTCCGTACGACCATGTAGATGCGGTTGGCAATGTCAGTCTTGTGTCGCCTGTCCTGTTCGAGTACGAAGTGAAAGAATCCACTCAGGCGGTCTCCCCAGCCGATGATGGGCACTGAGAACCCAGAAGCCCCGGCCAAAACAAAGTGCACCTCAACTGGAAGGTTTCTTAGGCCCCGGGTCAACCAGATGTCCCGCATCGATCTCACAAACTGAATTAGGAACCTGTCGTTTCCCAAGTTGGCGGTCGTGGTCGGAACATGGCGTGTTCCCTGCGGGCTGAAAACAATCCCATCCCGTCGTATGCCTGCGGCCGGTCGTTTTCGTTCGGGCTCTGGGCCTTGGTTCCCAGTCCGTAGGAGGTTTTGATATTTCAAGTCCATTGCCCCCATCGTGGCCATGAGATTTGCGACAGTCTCGGGGGTACTCTCGGACGAGATCCGTTTGCAATAAAAGACTTTGAAGTACTCCTTCATTGGCAGTTCATCATGCAGAAACTCATCATAGCAGAACTCGAACAATGGCGACTGGTCCGTCATTGGTTCATGCCCGGTATTGGTCACGATGATGCTTTGTTGGCGGTCAGGGGCCAGCGTCCGAGCGAACTGTGACAAGAAACAGTGCTTGGGGGCGAACTGATAGTTATGAAGAGTATTTGTGAGGGGAGGGGTTGTATGGGAAAGGGTTTTGGGGTGAGTAATTGTGGGGTGAGTGGATATGGTGTGAGTGGTTGTTGTGAGGAGAGTGCCGAATCAAGGAAAGGTAGTTGTGAGTAGAGGCTGATGAATTGTGAAGAAGGATAACATGTGAAGAATAAGTGACAGAGGGCGAGGTCAAGAAAGATCGGGAGAGAAATTTGAAGAGGTGAGGCTGTTTTCAAGGATGGTGAAGGGATGGTTTCCGGCGAGAGATGGCATCAAGTAAAAAGGGCATGAAAAGGGATCAGGTTGTAGATAGTTTGAGGGCGTGAAGACGGGCTGAGGGTTAGCTGATAAGATGTTACTATCTACCTCCTTTATTAGCATGTAACTTTACAAATTTTAAGAATTCTATAGAGATTGTCAAATTGTCATTTCATATCCAACAATAGTAAACCTGTATAGATAGGTATATGCACCTGGTATTCACGATGCATACCTTGAAGGCTAAGAATTAGGTAGGTTTATTTGATCTCTTAAACACGCTGTTGAGCTAACAATCTTGTAGACGGAAGCGTAAGGCAAAACGGCATCCTATTACGTACCCAATGGACGTCCCCTTAATCAACGAGTGGTAATGGGTCGAGGTAGGTAGGTTTGGCGTCGCGGCGCACTGCTTTCACAGCGGTTACATTGTTTACTGTGAGATGCGAAATCAGCGTCGTTTTTCAGGAGAGAGAGACACCGCCAAGCTCTTCCAGAAGCCTTTCACAGGGACCAGCGGGGATGTCCAATATGTGGACGCAAGCGAAGGCAAAGACTGAAGTCGGGCTGGGAGGTAGTTAGTACACACAACCAAGCATATCCTACTGGCTCACCGTATAGAGCATCAAGTCTTACACAAACTCAGGGACTGCAAATGGTTCGAGGCCTCTTTACCGACACCCGAATCGACGCCAGGGCTGAAATTGAATGTGGTGTAACCACACAACAGTCGGTGTATACCATCTATACCGTCTATGCCGACAAACATAGTCAAGGTGTTCAGACCGCCTGGCAGTTCAACAGCGCAGGCAGCGGTAAACGTTCGGTATCGAGGCTTCAGCAATAGAGTTCAGCTTCGAGCTGGGTGTCTCAGCGGAGGATAGTGCGTGACCGCACGACGAGTGAGATAAATAGGACTTTGACACCCAGCACCTGATTAATAGTATAAAACAACACCTCATTTTCTATCTGCCAGAGTTATCTCGATCGCCTGCAGTAGGTAGCTATGAATTCTTCATATATGCCTAATCGAATGTTTGAAGGCCTTGTGATGCCCGGGCCGTGTAGGTGGACTCCGCCCGCGTCACAGCTTTCCGCGAGGGTCAAAGCTCCAGCGGAGCGGGGCGGGGTGGGATTCTCACTTTCCGCTTCCCGTTCTTCCTCCTCCTCATCAACATCAACATCACCAAGCTCCTCCGCCTCCTCCACCACCTCCACCACGCTCAAATCCATCTTTCCACGCCCGCCGCTTCCTCCGCCCCATCTCTCCGAGAAAACAACCGCAAACATGGCTGAAGCAGAGCTCCAACAACTCATTAAACGCCTCCACAGCACTCTGAAGACCAACAGCTCGACAAATGATTCCATGAGACTCCTCTCGAGGGCTAAGGTCTGCCTCCTTCGACTTAACGCTCTCGTTCCTACTCCCGACACGCCCGAAACATTCCTGAAGCTCGCGCGCGAAACCTTGGAGCTTGGGGCTCTCATTCAGATTCGTATCGGCGGCGGAGCAGCATTCACCACCTATTTCGAGCAGCTACAGCCCTTCTACGCGCTTCCGCCGCAGATTTTGCCACGAGAAAACTCCAACATGAGCAAAATTACCGGACTTTGTCTGCTCGTGAAGTTGACGGGTGAGGATTACAGCGGGTTCCACACACTTTTAGAGTCATTGGAGGTTGCCGCAGCGCAGGCGAGGGAGAGAGGAGAGGGCGGCAAGGGCCTGGAGGACGATCCGTACATCCAGTATGCCATTCGTGTGGAGCAGGCCATGATGGAGGGCAGCTATGACAGGGTTTGGGGGGAGACCAAGAGCAGTAAGCTGCCTAGTGAGGAGTTTGCCATTTTCTCACAGGTAAGACATCACCACGTTCTATTCTCTAGTTGGGACTATCGTCTTCTCTTTGGATTGTTGCTAATCATCTCGCCTGTTAGCTCCTCCAACAAACCATCCGCAAGGAAATCGGCGACTGCTCCGAAAAGTCGTACCAATCCATCCCCATATCCAACGCCAAAAACCTCTTCTTCCTCGAGTCGGAAGGCGAAGTGGTCGAATACGCCAAGTCGCGCGGCTGGATCCTCAACAGCAAGGACGGCCGCATCTACTTCCCCAACTACGAAGGCGAAAACGCAGATGACTTTGCTGAGAGGGATCTCGTCATGGCGAGCGGGCAGGTTATTGAGAATACACTGGGCTACGCGAGGGAGCTTGAGACGATTGTGTGAGGGGGATTTGTTGGCGGCGGTGGAAAAAGAAGGAATTGGTGGAAGAGAGGTGTCGGGGGCTGTAGCTATACCATTGTTATGGGCAAGGAGAATGGGGTATGGGCATGCATTGAGCTGGCGTTTCTCTCTCTGACGGTCTTTTCTTTGTAATACATAGATTTTCAGCAGCCGAAATGAAAGCCTCTTGCTACCAAATCAAGGCGTGTCGAGTCAGGAAGTTTTCAAATTGCACGTGAATCCTTCGACGGGTCATGGAAAGTTGTCTCAGCTTGATCTGCTTAGACACCGGACATTTCTCTCCTACAAGTCGTACAGCCAGAAAGCCCGCCAAACACTCCAAGGGCCAGACGAGGGCGGTTCTGCTGCTCAAGACATCAACGTCCTCAAATCAGGCGTGCTATGATTGCGGTAAATGGGACGTGCAAGGTCAATTCAATGTCATCACGTACAGTAATCCGTTAAAGATGCCCTAGCGACAAAGCAAGCTCTCAACTGCTACTTAAATGGAAGTAAAATTGGCTCAAATAGCTATCCAGCCAAACTCATCCTCTTCCTTCAACCAGAATAGTTCCGCGCCGGGACGTACTCATCAAAGTCGATCTGCTGAGCAACCGGAGTGTATTTCCACCTACTGATATACGCTTTTGTAGTTCCGTTGCCACCATTAGTAGTCGCATAAGCGCCAACAAGGGTACCTAGTTTCGATCAGCGAAATGAAGCACTGTCGAATACTTGGGGAAGCCTACCAGTAAAAGGTCCAGTGCCACCACTTACGATGCGTGCACTGGCGGTGCCTAGTATTTTCGCACTACCCACGTCTCTGCTCGACGCAGCAGAGAATTCGTAAGTGACGTTGTTTGCGGTCGACACCTGCAACGTGATCGTTCCGTTCATCCACGACTTTGGAATATTTGCAGTCACGGGGGGGCTGGAGCTGTGGCATTTGGGTTCCCCGAAGCCTCTGCGCCGAAGCGTAACTGGGGAGTTGGTGCGTCGCCGAAAACACCGATGCTGAGATCGATATGTTGGAATTGGGTCAAGAAAATGGAGATGCCGGCTTCTTCACCTGCTTTTGTGGGACTGAAGGAGATGTCGATGCTAAAGTTGAACCGCGTACTGGTTTGGCGCGCAGATATGAAAGTGATATCGTCTGATGGGCGGAAAGACGCCGGGCCAGTCAAGTTTGATTTCAACGGAGAAAGCTGCAGCGTGCCTGGATGACCTGGCGGAGACACGATATAGGATGAAGGGACCGGTGTGCGCCAATAGACCAACTGTTCGGGAATCGTAGAGCCGGGTTCGAATTCGTAAGAATTTGATTCATCGACGAATGGCCCAACTCCCCGCACATCTCTTGTCGGCGGCGGAAGCTGCCATCCCTCCATCTTCCCCCGAACGGGCTGCAATATTGGCCATTCGCCTTTATTCCACGTCGCTGGAAAGAGCACAGATTCTCGTCCCATGGGGTAGATAGTCCAATCTGGGCCTGAGCGTGTAGCCAGAGCCATTCCCCACCAGTTGCCATTCGCGTCTTGGAACAAGTCACAATGGCCGACGGTCTGCATGTATTGGTCTGTCCCTCGGTTTGTCAAGATCGGATTGGCGGCATAGCTTTCGTATGGCCCATAGATATCGCGCGAGCGAGCAATGGTGACGGAGTGGTTGAGCTCAGTGCCACCCTCACCGATGAGCAAGTAGTAGTAGCCGTCCCTTTTGTAGACATGAGGCCCTTCCGGAAATGGGCCACCGGTGCCATTCCAGACTCTGACTGCTTCTGTTGCCGCTCCAGTTTCGAGGTCAATTGATACCACGTGAACGCCAGCAGTAGCCATGTACACCTTTCCGTCATCGTCCCAGAAGGTGTCTGGATCGATATCGCCGGAGGGGTTCTCGATGTACTTCACATCGCTCCATGCTTCGCTTTTAAAGGGGTCCGTGGTCGTAAAGAATGGAATCTTGACCGCAGTGAAGTCGCCTCCGTTGACTAGAGCGGTAATCACATAAAGGATGCCGTCATGGTAGCGGATAGTTGCAGCGAACACGCCGTCTGACTGTCTGCTGTAGTCTGTGTTGAGCAGCGGAATCTGCTCGCTGCGAGTGATGATGCTGCTGGCAAGTCGCCAATTCAGGAGGTCCTTACTGGCATATACAGGGATGCCAGGGAAAGCAAGGAATGTCGACGTGACGCAGAAAAAGGTGTTGTCCAGCTCAGGCACAAAGGTACAACTGGGGTCGGAGTGCCAGCCTGGTAATACTGGATTAGTATAGGTCGAGTTCAAAGCACGTGTTGTAGAGACCAGGGGCAATAATGCCACGAGGACGCGAAAGAAAGTCTTCATTACGAAGATACGCGTTGGCGAGGAATTGAGTTCAACGACTTGCCAGAGAAGAGTGATGGTCTAAAAAATATGTAATACGAAAGACGAAGGGCACGCTGTTGTCAATTCCACTCTTGTTGATGTTGCGTTTAGCCGTCATTTCCAAATTTTTACAGGCGGGGAGCGTCCGAGCGAGGAAACCCACGACAGCCTCCTCCTTTGTGGATTTATCCGGCCCATTGCGGAGGTTTCAATGTTAGCAAGAACTGTATAGAGAGAGATCAGAACGGGCATATAGATTAACGGGAAGACTGGAACCGAGCCCCGCCTTCGCGAGACCAGGCGCAATGCCAAAGTACCTTGGAGAAGCGAGATGGAACATGGGCAGACTGTGGAGTGACAGACTTTTCGTTCGGGTGGATCGAGGAGGCATACATATGGAATTGTGACAAGCAGGAGGAATGGAAGAGTTCTGAATCCGATACCGCATTTCCAATACACAAAGCACGTGAGCATGGCCCGAGTCTCACACCTGTACTGAGGCTGTACGCCTATCCTGGTTGCAGCTGATGAAGAAATCCAGGTTGACCCCCTGCAACATGAGAAATAAGATCAATTGACAGTGTCGATTCTCTAGTTCAGCCAGTTTCAAGGCCCACTCACGTGGCATGAAGAGACGTCCTGTGGTGGAGCCGGATATACGCAATTGTGTCGGTCTGTACGCTGGACAATTCTTGCTGATGAGATGGTTGCATCCAACTCGTCGTCCATCCGGCCAGCTCGCAGCTTGTTTCTAGAACTCATCCAGGGAGCAGAGTCATCATCGCCGTTGAGACCGTGATCAACTAAACTTACATGACAACATCGACGGGAGGTCCTCGACATCAACCACAGGCCGGGCTCGCGGCAGAGTCAAGCGCAAACCTGAAACACTCGGGAGTCGGTATGGGCCGTATGAGGCTATGAGGCTACAGTGGGATGCCATCTCGGACGCGCAGCGCAGGCTCAGGCTGATGTTGCCGTCCGGATTGGGATTCCCATTCTCCATCGTTTCCAGCTCGTGGTTGACGTTGTGGAGGCTGATGATGCTGGCTTACCAAACGTCGGCGACAGCCGTCTCGCAGATCCCGACCGCTCGTCCAGTCTCTGACGTGCTGATGGTCGACGACGCTGCAACACGGTGCTTGGCGAAGGTGTTCTTCTCGGTCAGACGAAGATCAAGGCAGGCCTGGCAGCCCCAGTGGCAGCCCACCAGCCTTAAACATCCTCCTGAGCAACCTAAATTGGGAGCTTAGCCTGCAGATTCGAAAACCTCACCAACCAGCTGCGGCTAGCGTCAGGACAGACCGCGCAATGCTCCAACAACGAGCCTGTGGAGCCTCACTTGGGCTGAGCTGGCTCCCCACATCGGACAATTGAAGGCGTGCGCTTCTGCTCTTCGGGAAATACGCGCGGCCATCCTGTGATGATGCTGCGCCATCGACGTGGGCAGCCTGAGCTAGAGCTAGACCTGGAGCCAGCAGGAGCTGGAGTTTGCCCGTTGCAGGTGGAGCTATATCAACCCCAGCTTTCCTACCTCTCTTTCTCTCTCCACCAGCCTCATCTCCCCTGTCAATTGATACATATCCACCCTCGTGGTACCAAGCATCATAAACTATTCCTAGACTATCATTCCCAATCCATCACCTCATCAAGATGAAGTTCCAACTTGCGACTGCGGCGCTTTTCGCGTCTGCTGCTGTAGCCCAGCCTTGGGGCGATTGTTCTGTACGTTTTCCCATACTCACCTTCCCATCGCAAACCGTCTAACCATCCTCCAGGACGCCAGCTGCGCTACCTCCGCCTGGGGTTCCGTTGCCAGCGACTGGGCCAGCGCGACGTCTGCCTTTGGCTCCGACTGGAGCTCTCTCGCGAGCGCCTACAGCACGGCCGGCGCGAGCGACTGGTCTTCGTGGTACTCTGCGCACAGTACTGCGGTTCCCAGCGCATGGTCTACTCTGACCGCACCCCCCTCCCAGTGGACCAACGGTGCTGGAGGTCCTGGCGGCTTCGGCGGCGGCCCTGGCGGATGGGGACCAAACCACAACGGCAGTGGTCCCTTTGGCGGTAATGGCAATGGATGGGGACCTTGGGGCTCCTCGGGCGCCTGGACCGCTGGCCCATGGACTTCATGGTGTAAGTTGTGACAACAACACTTGATTGACCCAGTCACTGATATTTTCTCAGGGGGAGACAACGCCTGCCCCGACTCCACCTGGTCCGGCTGGACCTCCGGTGACTGGAGCACCTCCGCTCCCTGGACCTCGTGGGGTGGCTGCACTGCTTCCACCACGGCATCGAGCGTCGTCACCAGCACCAGCGCCGGTCAAACTTTCGTCAGCACCAGCTTCGGTGTGCAAGTCGCTGCTGTCTCCACCACCGGCGATGCTGCTCCTACACCTACCACCTCCGAAGGCGCTGCCCCCGCCAACATTGTCAAAACGGCTGGCATGGGCGCTGGCATTGGTGCTTTCTTGCTTTCCGTTCTGATGATGTGAAGTTACCGTCTTAGCATCCATCTTTTCTGAGGGTCATTGCAATGAGAAGGAGATTCCATGTATAGATTGCACGTATGTGGGGCCGGGCTTGGTGTTTTTGGCTTTTATGCATTTTCGCGGGGACTAGGTTGGTGTGTTTGTGGGCCAAAAAAATTGTATATCCATTTGCGGAATATGTCACTCGCTAGATACCCTTTGGGCTCCGCACCCAATCCATTTTAAAAAAAAAATGAAGATTGATCATGAGATTAGATCTTGAGCACTTGAAATTCAATGAGTGAATGGTGATTTTGTTTGTCTGGAGGAATGTCGACGTCGGTCGGCGTGGCTTCCGGGCCTGGTCTGAACGCAGACCCATATCAAACCCTGCACCAGCAAGGTATGATCGGGAAGCTTATTACTCCTCCAAACTCGATGGATCTTTCCTCTTCAACTTTAGTTATGATCTCATCATTTTCGCTACCCGCAACAGAAAGGCCCGGAAGACGAAAGACAGTAAAAAGAGTAGGTCGTCACACATCGTCACCTACCTGTTACAGCTTTCTGCAGAATGACAGCGGGTCCTCGTCTCATATTGCCCTCCTTCGCATGTCAACGACATCCGAGAAACATGTCAGACGTCAAACGTGTCGTTTTCAAGATTCAATCTCGAACTCGAAAGTGGGTGGAAATGTTTGACGGGACGGGTCTCCATGGCGTCCGGCTTCTTTGCGCTTTTTCCATTCTCAAGTCGGCGATGACGATAAGGTTCGGCTCAAGGGGAAAGGAGACGACCTCCATCTTCATCGAGTTCCTGGGTACCTGTTGACTACCCAAAGTTTCTAGTCTTCCTGTTATGAAACTTTTCCATCAAACTTTTGAACGGATTATTCTGTTGGGTGAAATATCACCAGGAGTGGACAACAGCGTCATATATTCAGTTGCTTCAAATTCGAATTCTTGACCTCGACTGCCTCCCTCCATTCATCATTGTCAAAAGTTTCACTTTCCTTTCTTCACTCACTTTCGCTACCTCTATTCCTTTATCCACTCCGCTTCCTGGGCCCCTGTGCAGAACCCCATTGGCGACGAGTAACGTACCTGCTCTTTCTATCCGTGAGTAGCCAGGAAGTAGTCGACGGTCTCTAATTCTCATCGACTCCTTCTTCAATGATTTCGAAAACATGGCGGGCAGAATGGGCCTTTCTGCTCTCCAAGTCGGAACTTCAACATCGACTTCACTCAACACATCGACACAACTGTCTATCAGCACCGTCTCATCAGCAAACGTCCCAAACTTGTCCAACATCGGTCAACATCATATCATTCATCTAATCTCTCATACCCACACAATCAATCAAACATGTCTTGTGCACCCTCGATCCGCTCCGACGGCAGTTCTGTAATCACAATCGTTCCCCAATACCGATACCAAGAATTCGGACTCCACGGCCTCGACGACCTCTTTGACGACAGCGATGGCGTCAGCATAACCTCTCTATTCGACGGCCCAAAGCAACCGAGAGCTTCTGCAGAACGCCTCCCTTCTCCTATCAATGATGGAGTCATCATCGCCGTCCCCTTCGCCGTTGCAGCCGGCTTGTCAACTGTTGGTTCCTCTTATCTCTCCGCTGTCGGTGGGCTGTTGCTGGTTGTTGCCAACGCGCTTGCGATGAGCATGGGCTTTTGGCTCGAAGCGAGACTGAAGGCTGCCGAGTATGATGTCCAAGAAGCGAAGGAACATGCGTTACTTTACAAGCACGTGTTCCACGTAAAAGGACGTCTTTACAGGTGCCTCGGACTGTATGGACTCGAAGAGGAAATCTTGAAAGAGTTTGTGGAAAGGCTGGTTGCCGATAGGGAGATGTGTGTCAAGGCAAGTGTTGCTGCTTTCCTGTCTGTCTCCGTCTGAGTGCTTTCATAGATAATGATACTGACAAACATGTCTCGAGTAGTTCATCATGCACATTGATCACAAGCTGCACAAACCAAAGCTCTCCCAGTCTCGCCGATCGGCTTTCACTCTTCTTCTCGCTCATCTCACACGTAAGTGCCCTCCAGAAAACTTACCGTGAACAGCTAACTGGAACTCATCCTCTCGCCTAGTCGGTCTCCTCCCGCTCTTCCCCTACATCATAGCCCCCCTCCCCGACGCCCTCCACATCTCCATCGCCATCTCAACCACCATGCTCTTTGTCCTCGGCTATCTCCGCGCCATGTACTTTGGTTGTTCGGCGAAGGCGGGTCTTATAAACTCCATACTGACTTTGGCGATGGGTGGTTTGGTGGCGGGATGCACGTTTGGGATCGGGAAGGGCTTGACTGGGATATGGGTTCTGTGATTTTGAGAATGGTGATGGCATGAGATGGGTGGAGCAGAAGCGTTGTTTCTCGAACTCGCGAAGGGAACGCTGTCGTTTTGAACATGCGAGGACCTTTTTGAAACCACCTTTGGAACGATTGTCGTGGCTGGCAAGTTGAACCGTAGAACGAAATCTGCAATCGAAGCTTATGCTGGAGAAGAAAACAAAAATCGTCAAAAAATGCTTCAATGTCCACTTAGATACCTTGGAATCTCGACCTACTGCCCATCCAACTGACAAAGTTAGCAGTGCGCATTTCTGAGATGCCATCATTTGGGGAAATCCAAGTTCCATTCACATATCTGGATATCCGAAACCATGACGTCGCCAGAGATCCAAGCATAATAATAAGAGGTTGAATAAAGACTGCGCCTCACCTCATTCATTCTTATCTCAGCTCATCGACCTTCGCATCTCGGGAATGACGACGGTTGTTTCAATTCGAGAACTTTACATGGTTCGATATAGGTGCCTACCCAACTCCATAGCAGATAAGAGACCTCTTAGTAGACAGCCTTGCCTGATCCGCTCATCTACTTGGAGATCCCAGTGATATGGAGGGAGTTTGAAGATCTGCCGAGATGGATCGGTGATGTGAGGTGAGATTTCCGTTCATGTGAATGCTGGCCAAATCAGGTCAGGTCAGGTCAGGTGACTTCGACTGGCGGATTCCCAGATGGAATGAACACGACTTGGATGAAGAGGTAGGGATGAAATAATTTCATAACCTATCATTCCCTCAAGAAGAAGGTGAAAAAGAAAAGGTTTGGTATAATAACATGAAGGGAGAAGAGAAGTCTCGGAGCCCGTTTTGATAGCCCCGTAATTGCAATGTGTGCCTGTCCTACCTCCTAACCCCAGGCAGCATGTCCATTCCATCCCCAACCAGACCGCACCAGCTGTGGGTGGTCGTTCCCTAAATCCTGAGTTCTGGAGCGGAGGTACTCTCCTGCTAAGCCAAACAAGCTGGTCGCCAATCCATCGTCTTGACAAAATGTCATGTATGATGTTCAGTCCGCGCCCGAGGCGATCCCGGTGTGCCTCGTGCCGGTACATATAATGTCATGGTATCGTCATGTCTGTTTCCGAACTGTAGGATCGCTGCCCCACTGCGTCTCTCTTTCCAGCTCCTCCTCACATACACCGGGTATACTGCGCCTTTCCGAGCCCAGCACCCCAGTCCAGATCCTCATCACCCTCCTCCTCAAAGTCCACACCACTATCCCGCTTGCTCTTCTCCGTCGGTCTTATCGCGCGAGCGTTCTCAGCCCAGGTAGACAGAACAGCTTCATGGCCCGTCGCCTCAGCACACGACGCATGGATGCAGACGCAGAGGATAGCACCACCGGGAACGAGGTTTAGCTGGGCGGCCATGACGTACTCGACGTTGGAGACTGGGGATTGGGAGGAGCGGGCGGTTGGGGAGAGGATGTCGACTTCAGGCTCGGACAAGGGCATGTTGAAGGTGGAGAGCTCGGCGTAGGTGAGGTCGAAGTAGGAGCCTGGTTTCCGCCAGTCCTTGACGAGGATGCGGGGGCCGAAGCCCGACATGGAGATGGACAGTCGACGGTTGCGGATGTCAACGGTGGGGAAGGAGGTCGGCGAGGCTGAGGTGGCGCTGGAGACTTTGCCCGTGATTAGAGGGTGGGTCTTGGTGGTGCGGTCGAGGGCCTGTTGGAGGGTTGAGATGATGGAGGTCTCGGAGGTGGATGCGTCTGTCGGGAAGCAGAAGAGCCAGCGAGTGTATGGGTTGCTTGTGGCTGGAGTCTCGAGCTGGGCGGGAGCGGAAGACAGGGTGGAGGAGGTGGTGGAGAGGGAAGGGAGCATGGGCATTGCGATGGTGGCCATGATGAGTGATGTGGTATGGTCTGATGTGTGTTCTGATGGTTGCCTAAGGTGGTGTTCCTGAGGGGCCTTGAAGTTCCGTCGAGGTTTATATGCAGGTCGATTGTGTAAGAATGTGGTACCTGCAGGTGAGGTGTAGGGCGGTGACCGAGGGTGGTGTGACGATGGGGTTGTTGGTGACTGATTATGGGAAGTAGAACTCGTGATGATCGCAGAGAAGCAGGAGCTTGTGAAGGTGGAAGTTGACTTGTAGTTGAAGAGGGAAAGAAGAGATGAGATGACGGAAAGTGACGCCTTTTCAAGTCTTCTGCTGGACCTGCCACGGACGGGCATCGACGGAGACACGGAGCTCACTCGAGTCCCAGTGCAGTCTCAGTCACCCAAGAGGGAGGCTGTGGTGGGCAAACACACAAGCTGCTACATGCAGACGTCATTTGGCTGGAGCGGACCAACTAGGCCGATGGTTGTTTTCTTCTTTGGGAATGCGGAGCAGGACGGAAGCTTTCTGTTTGGGGTGATGCGAGGGATGTGAGACCGGGGGGGAAGATGAGTGGTCGCATTGTTTCTCCCACGAGGGTTCGACCTCACCACTCGGTGGCCAGTGGTGGCGCTTCATTCATGCGGCCGTCGTGTACCCAGAAACATATATTAAACCGTGATGCCGCTCCAGGTTGTGTCGCATCGCCACACCAGCAGCCATGGATTGTTCCCTGAGATATGGTACACGCGGCGCAAAGAGTTCTACCAGCATCAGATGGATCCGTGTTGTGCTTGTTGTTGTTGGGTGGTGTCTCGATCATGCCACCCTCCAGGCCGCTTACGCCGCGGAGGCTGGTGTTGAGTTTCAAAAATAAGA
This sequence comes from Aulographum hederae CBS 113979, assembly GCA_010015705.1. Taxonomy (NCBI): domain Eukaryota; kingdom Fungi; phylum Ascomycota; class Dothideomycetes; order Aulographales; family Aulographaceae; genus Aulographum; species Aulographum hederae. The sequence goes on from ML977168.1 coordinate 254,170, forward strand.
TGTGAGTTGGAAGAAGATACCGAAGCCCGAAGGTCGATCGGCGAGGCAACACCTAGGAAGAGTGTAGTGCTGCCCCTTGCGAGACAGACCACACTACATCGTTAGGGACCTTTTTGTACCGCGCCGCGGAGGCTGGTAATGAGTTTCATAGCAAGTTGGAAGTTGGAAGAAGATACCGACGTCAAAGGACGAACGATGAGGCAACCTAGGAAAAGTATAGTACTATTCCTTGCGAGATAGTCCATACTACTTCGTTAGGGACCTTTTTGTACCGCGCCGGAAGGCTGGTGTTGAGTTTCATAAAAATTGTATGTTGGAAGACGAACCCGATTCTCGATCGAGACCGGTGAGACACCTAGGAAGAGTATAATGCTGTTCCTTACGGAGACAGACCACACTACTTCGTTAAGCACCTTTTTGTACCGAAGTACGAGAGAGAAGTGAGAGGGAAGGGAGAGCGGGAGGGCGAAGAAGCGAGAGCTCGTGAGCGCGCGAAAGAGTTGCGCCCGGTGACCAGGGTCACCGAGCACTTGAAGACACCGACAGTTACTGCCAGAAAGAAGCCTTGAAGAACCTCTTGGTGGTAGTGGTGGTTGGTGTTGTGCTGGAGAGAGAGAGAGAGACGGGGATTCAGTTGAGGCAATTTTAAGCGAGGTCACGTGATGCGAAAACGCGCGACCTCCGGGATCACTGAGCAGGCAAACACCGTGGATTCGAAGCATCTACTCAGTACCTACTAGTTGCAGGTAGAAAGATCGACCTATCCTATCCAGCCAACGTGACAAGCAAAGTTCTCGATGCATTCAAAAGTGCAACCTCCTCACCTGCACGCTCCTGTAGGTACCTCTTCATGGAACTGGAGCCTGTAGGGCGCTTCCAGGACCAGTCGCCGACTCGCCGCTCCACGCAGGTCCAATTGTACGGACAAGGCAGGTTGGAGGCCATGAGCTGATCATACTCCAACCGCTTTGTCCTCTTCTTGGCATACTGGCACCAGATCTCAGAGCATCAGGTTATGCTTGCGCCGCGTCACCTGATATCGTCATCGTTAGTTCAGAGATGTGGAGACATCGCTTGTCGGTCCTGGGCACTCTGCCAGGCTCCAGTTGAAGGCATTCGAAATACCAACATCACCGAGCAGCGTGCAAAGACCCGTGGGAGTCCAAAGCATACAAACACTGAACCATGTTCATCCTCAGCAAGTTCTGTACCGTGTCACAATCCTCGTCGATGCGATCATACGGTATGAATCAATCGCTCTTCGGTCTATCATTTTGACTTCGTATTCCAATAAGCAGCGAGCTCGAGAATCGCATGCATCGCAACTCGCAAAGATCCCTCGAAGCTCTAAGCCCGCAAACCCTCGAGGCTATCATGATCCTCTGCACAATTGCAACAAGGAGGCTCACAGACTCGGCGAGGTTTGTTTTATCACTTCCGCCCAGCTTTCAATTCCAACCCCCTGAGAACCCCCTCCCATCAGCCAGGCAACAAGCCGAAGAGCCTCGCCGAACCTCGTTCAACTCCTCCACAGAAGCAATGCATTCCTACGTCGCCTGATTCTTTTCATCATTTCTTCAATGACTTCATTATAATATTCAAGTTTCCGCAAGCAAGATTCACATCATGCCTGTGACAATCTGTGGGGATGAACCCTGTCGAATTCAGCCTTGACTTTCTGAAGAAGATCTGTCCCCAGGAGCTATCCGAAGAATCCTCTGTCATGACTCCTTGGGGCTTCTATCACTACACGTACGTCAACCGGATCCACTCTGTACCCGTCTTACACCAGCACACCAGCCTCGTACGAGGCGCCATCGAAGCCCGAGGACAATATCACAAACCCGTTCTTCGGCTTGAAAATCCTGCTTCGCTGTCCTGGTCACAATCAATCTTGTCATGTGTAAGCATGTCGGGTCTCTACGCGGCTCTTTTGTACAACGTCCTTCTACGAAGGTATTACATCAGGAGGTCAAATTGATGAAGGCCGGTACACCAAATATGCCGCGCTCATCGGCGGCTTTGCCAAAGGGTATCATACTCTGGAGTTGCTCTGGGCTGCGAACAAGCCGTTTTCAACCCATTGAGAACCAAACTATGGAAGTTTCAAACTCGGCAAACAAATTGTCCCAGCATTGTGCCGAATCGGCTTAAGAGCGACCTGAAAGCTCGAGGCAATGAACCCTACTAGGACTCGTCTATAGCGCTTCCAAAGTCCTTCGATGGGCTGGATAATGGTCTCGGGATAGATTCAGCACCTTATCTGATGTATAGAATTTAGACGAAAGCAGGCTGGGGATTGCTTCCGTGCCTTATCCGGTCACTTTCATTCAGGCTGGATCGGGCTTGGGACTACTTCAGTCCGCTGTATACTGCTTCCTGCTCCATTGAAAGATAGTCCGAGGATCACTTCGATACCTAATCAGTTCATTCCTCCATGAACTCCTTTTCTAAACGACGTCAAGCCTAGGTACTAGATCAATATTCAATACCAGACGCATGTTCAATTTAACTACCTAGTGCGCTGTCTCTATGCCTGTTTACGTTGATTTCCTCCTTGAACATCACCTGTACCGCCCACGCCACCCTCCCATCACCCATCCGCGCGCCCTCTCAAGTTCCAGCTCCAGGACCCAGCTGCAATGCCGCCATTCTGCTAATCGCAAAAAGCAACATGTCCTTACACCACTCCGCGTCGTGGTCAACGCAGGGGAACCCGCCGGTGACCTGGACTGTGTTATCCTCGAGCATGGACCGCAGAAATGAGACTTTGCTAACGTCCGTTTGCACGCCCGTGGCATACTAGAGCTAGTCGATACTGATAGGCGGAAGAGGTCCTGGAGGTTCAGTTGCTACTTTCCGTATCCTCGAGCGGTTATCCCCCTATTGGGAAGTTTTAGTTGTGCGCCGGTACAACTTCACCTTGCCATTTCGCGATATGATGGCCAAGGATCTTCGCAAATAGTGGATTAAGGCTCCGCCGCCTCTTATAGACTCTTTGGAGTCGAGGCGCTCCTCGTCGACGCCTGCAGACTCGAAGATGCCTTTGTGTTAGTTTGCAAAATTGCCGATCCACTCGAGATCTACGTCGAAGGGCTTCACATTCATCGCTCCTCGCACCAAGTGGTACACTTTGGACACACTTTTGTGGGCCGCTAGATCGGTGATTTGAGCGGAGGTGAGACCGCCTCTTATGACCATAATGTTTGCTTGTTGTCCCTTGTGTATCTTTGCGACCGCAAACGGTTTGATGTGCATGGAGTGGCAAGCGCCTTCGGGGCACTGGCTAGGTGATTGTGGTGGTATAGGATGGCGGCACCGCTCACGAACACAACAGCACGAGCACATCGATGAAGACTGCTCGTTCTCCGAATTGTATATCTTGCACCTCTTCCTCTCTTGCGAGATCCCCAGATTGCCCACAGTGGTCGGTAACGTAATCGCAATCGTGGCGGAAAAGCTGTCGACTGGCGTTGAAGTAGTCGTTCCGATCGTGTTTGTTGATGTCCTCGTTTCTATAAACGTGTCAGTCAAATTCCTCGCCATTCTCGTCATATACTTTGAGGTGATTATGTGTCGCAGCCTTCTCGTCTTCTTGTGCTTACTGATCTCTCTTTCTGGGCAGCCTCTGGTCTTCAGCAGGTCGTCCTCCAGCGAAGGACATGCGTGGTAAGTTGCGGATGGACTGCTCCGTCCCACGATCAAGAGGTCTAGTGACACCCTTCGTCGTCCAGAAGCATTACTGTGTAGATAGAGACATCAAAGTGAATTAAGATTCTAGGACAAAGGTGAGTAGCGCTAGGCCGCCGCCGAGCTGAACTGAGACTCGCAATAGTGACGGTGAGAATGTCATGGCTGATGATTGACAAAGAGCTTCATGAAGTTCATGGCTTCAGACCTTGCCGACTGCTTCGTGTCATGAGAAAGCATGTGAATGCGAACACCGTGAACGTCCGCGCGAACTACCAAGGTAGTTTGATGTGGGTATGGAGTCACGGACGTTGGCTTCAGGGCGGGAGGGCGGATTCGGCAGAAGATCGGATTCCCTTTCTGGGTTTCTGCACGCGCATCAGATTCGCATTTAAAATTAAACGTAGCTTGATGATTGCTTGAGCTACCCACCTGGCTATGTACATACACTATTTGAGTATCAAATCTGACACACCCAGGCTTGGTCGTGCGTCGTGGCAGTCCTCATCAAAGCCCCTCTTCAACTCCTCCCACAAGGAGAGAATGTCAACGAAAAGATTGGATGCCAAAAGGTATGTTTGCCATCAAAAATTCCGCCAGTGAGGGCCCCGAAGGACACCCATATCAGACCATCTCCGCGCTGTGCAATGCAGGATGTTCCGACAAGTGAGCTTTCTGCTTGATCAAAGTCACTCCAACAAGGTAAGTATGGAGGAAGAAAGATTTCGGAAGGGCAGAGAAGCCTTCTTATACTCGCCAGAGGACGCTAGGGGCGGCTGCTTGGCGCGCGGCACGACCTCAGAGAGATATTCTCCGGGTCCGGTAAAAAGTCATGACTCAGCTCATCTTATCGATAGGCGGATATACCTCGGATAAATTTTGCGGGTGCTAGATGGAAGTTCGTCTTCCCAAGTGAACTTTCAGTTGCCTCGCGCATATCGCCCTCCAAGTTCAACAAAATGGATCTCAGCACGTGGACTTCGGACAAGCTGATAAAGCTCACTGGAGCTTCCGATCCAACCGTCATTGACTTCGTCCTCGCCACAGCCAGCTCCTCTAAATCCTCTTCACAGTTGCGTGACAAGCTTGGTGCTTTCCTCGATGGCTCACCCAACGACATCCAGAAGTTCAGTGACGACCTGTATCAACGCGCTGGGAAAAAAGGAGGGTTGCCCGATCAACAAACACAGAAAGAGCGGAAGCGTGGTGCAGACGATGTGAGGAAGAAGTATGCAATGCTGAGCATGGAGGATGATGTGGTGACTGGGCCTGATATTTCTCGGAGAGAAAAGAAGGACAAGACCCACAAGTCGGACAAGTCGGAGAAGCGGAGCAGGAGAGACAAAGAAGAGCGCTCGAGCAAGGATGGCAGGAAGCGGGAGAGGAGCAGCGATCATTACAAGAGAGAGCACGATGGCCACAAATCGAAGAAGATGCGGCGGCGGAATGACGAGGACTTCGAAGACAGATGGGCAGACGAGGAACATTCTGAGCTGGAGGAGGAGGAGTCTGAGCGCGAAAGGGATGAGAAGGTATCCGCACCACCCTCTGAGGACGAACTGGACGAGCTCGACAAAGACCAGAAAGAGCGCAAGGAGTTTGAGAAGAGGCTGCAAGCGAAGGATGACAAGAGTACGAAAAAACTGGTGGAGGATAGGTCTTCGACCAAGGAAGGAAAGGATGCCGCAAATCGAAGGCGACTGGCAGATAACGATGCCGAGCGCAAGAAAGCCATCTCCGACCTTCGGCTGCGATCACGGCAGGACTACCTCGGGAAGCGTGAGGCAATGCAGTTGGCTTTGCTGCGAAAACAGGTCGCCGACGAAGCTGACGAGGAACGCGCCAACCCTGATCTGACCAAAGCGGAACTCGATGAATTCGCAAGAAATCGGGAGACACTCAGGCTGGCGGAGGAACGCCTGCGAATTGACGATCATCTCGAAGGGTATGCAATGCCCGAAGACTACATTACGGAGAAAGGAAAGATCGACAAGAAACGCAAGGAGGAAGCCCTTTACAAGCGCTACGTTGATCGCGATGAATATGGCAGAGAAAAATTCGTGACTGAGCATGAGGAATGGGAGAAGGAACAAGAATCGAAAGCTCGAGCCCAGATTTCACGGCCAGAACGAATCAATGAAGGGGATTTTGAGTTTGTCTTCGACGATGCGCAGAAGATAAACTTCTTGACCGGTTCAACCATGGCTGGGGACGATTTCAAGAAACGGGACCAACAAATCCTCGAGCAACAACTTTCATCGGCTGAGCAAAAAGCGAAAACGATTGAAGAAACTCGAAAATCTCTTCCGATGTACCAGTTCAGGGAGGAGATACTCCAGGCCATCGAGGATCACCAAGTCCTCGTCGTCGTGGGCGAGACAGGTAGCGGCAAGACAACCCAACTTCCCCAATACCTCCACGAAGCCGGCTACACGAAAAATGGCAAAAAAATTGGATGTACCCAACCTCGCCGTGTAGCCGCTATGAGCGTTGCAGCTCGAGTTGCTGAAGAGATGGGCGTAAAATTGGGGAACGAAGTCGGCTATGCCATTCGATTCGAGGACAACACGAGCGACAAGACTGTTCTTAAATACATGACGGACGGCATGCTTCTCAGGGAGTTTCTTACGGAGCCCGATCTTGGAGGCTATTCCTGCCTAATGATCGATGAAGCACACGAACGGACTTTGCACACGGATGTCCTTTTCGGACTGGTAAAGGATATTGCGAGATTCCGGCCAGACCTGAAGCTCTTGATTTCGTCGGCTACTATGGATGCCCAGAAGTTTGCGGCTTTCTTTGACAATGCTCCCATCTTCAACGTTCCAGGCCGACGATATCCTGTTGACATCTTCTACACAAGTCAGCCAGAAGCCAACTACCTCCATGCCGCAGTCACAACCATCTTCCAAATACACCTTTCCCAACCCAGGGGAGATATTCTTGTTTTCTTAACCGGGCAAGACGAAATTGAATTAGTGGAGCAAAATCTGCAAGAGACGTCGCGGAAACTAGGCAACAGAGCGCCGGAATTAATCATCTGTCCCATTTACGCCAATCTGCCGACCGACCTGCAAGCCAAAATATTCGAGCCTACTCCGCCCAAAGCTCGAAAAGTCGTTCTCGCGACCAATATCGCAGAAACATCCCTTACGATCGACGGCATTGTTTACGTGATTGACCCTGGCTTTGTCAAGGAAAACGTATACAATCCTCGCACCGGCATGGAGTCGCTAGTGGTAACCGCGTGTTCTCGTGCTTCCGCTGAGCAACGTGCCGGCCGTGGAGGCCGCGTCGGTCCTGGCAAGTGCTTCAGGCTATATACAAGATGGGCCTACTTCAATGAGCTCGACGAGAATACGACCCCGGAAATCCAGCGCACGAACTTGAACAGTGTAGTGCTCCTCTTGAAGTCTCTCGGTATCAACGATCTCATAGAGTTTGACTTCATGGATGCGCCCCCCGCAGACACGCTGATCAGGGCTTTGGAGCAGCTTTACGCGTTAGGCGCTCTCAATGATCGTGCCGAGTTGACCAAAATCGGTCGCCAAATGGCCGAGTTTCCAACTGATCCGATGTTGGCCAAGGCCGTATTGGCGGCGGACAAATATGGCTGCGTTGAAGAAATTCTGTCCATCGTTGCTATGCTTGGCGAGGCATCCGCCCTCTTTTTCAGACCCAAAGAGAAGAAAATCCATGCCGACTCTGCTCGTGCGCGCTTCACGGTCAAAGAAGGAGGCGACCATGTCACATTGCTCAATATCTGGAATCAGTACGTCGACAACGACTTCAGCATTATCTGGGCACGCGAGAATTTCCTGCAAGAGCGAAGTCTCAAACGAGCTAGAGACGTGCGAGACCAACTGGCCAAACTTTGCGACCGGGTTGAAGTCACGCTGAGCAGCTCGGGTGGCATTGGTGACCTTGCACCAATTCAAAAGGCTATCACAGCCGGATTCTTTCCAAATGCTGGCCGCCTTCAGCGCGGTGGAGATACCTACCGTACGGTCAAAAATGGACTGACTGTTTACATTCATCCGAGTAGTGTGCTTATGGAAGTCAATCCCAAGTGGGTTATCTTCTACGAATTGGTGGCGACGAGCAAGGAATACATGCGGAGTGTCATGCCTCTGCAGCCTGAATGGCTCGTCGAGGTGGCACCGCATTATCACAAGCAGAAGGACTTGGATACCCTAGGAGTGGACAAAAAATTGCCCAAAGGAAAGGGTGCTGCTCCAAAGCCAGAACAGCATTAGTTAGGCTGTTAGGTGGGGAGTCGGTGCAATCTATCCAAAAATCTTACCATACTCAATTGTGCATTCGGAGTAGTTGCGAGGGTCGCTTCCATTTTTCAATCATAAGATCACACAGCGGTATTGTAAAACGTGTTTCGAAAAGTAAAGATACAATCTTCCTCAGTGTATGAACCCATTTCAAATTTCTTTCCAGGCCTATCTTGATCTTCTCTCCCGTCTTTGCTTGATTTCCATCCATGAGTCCATCTCTTGCAAATGTGCCACGCTGCTGTCCAATTCTATTCCGTGGACGAGAAGGCGAGTGAGAAACCTTACTACAACGGTCGACGGCGGCCGCGGCCACCTGTCGGCGGAGTGCGCTGGCGATAGCTACGGATAAACTCATCATAGTTGTAGTAACGTGGGGAAGCAGGGGGAGACCGCGAACGACGGGCGGGAGAAGGAGATTTGGAACGAGCGTCTCTATCAAAGAAGGGAGCACGATTATCTGGGCGCGGACGACGATCTGGAGGAGGTGCTTGAGTACCAAGAGAGACTCCGCTCATAGCTTGAGAAAGTCTCGAAAAGGGGCTTGGGCTTCGGCGAGTAGGACGTGGGCGATACCTCCTACCATCGTACGGCTCCCGTCCGGCCCTCCTGGACCTTTCCTCCAACCTCTTCCTCCTTGCATCCATCGACATCTGGATCTTCTGCTGCCTCGTTAGGCCGCGTTCTTTCCCCTCTTCCTGACGGAAGGAGCCCTCAAACCTCAGCTCCAAATCAATCATGGCCAGATCATCGGGACCTTTGACAATGTTTGTTACTCGGAAGGTAGAAGCCTTTATGTCGTCCATGTCCATGTCGAGGGGTTCGTTGCCCGACTGAGCTTGAAGATCGCGTTTGGCTTTAGCGCAGGCCTTGCACACGAATTCCCCGAGGGTGTTCTTGGTAGCCTGGGGACAGACGCAGTTGGAGGCGCAGCGCCAGCGAGTTCGCACGTTTCCGGGCATGCTCGAGACCGTGTGGCCGCAGCTGAGCTGGTGGATGACACCAGCCTGGCTTGAGGGGGTTTCGGTGGTACTATCCATTGTCTAGGGCTGTATTGCGTGAGCTTTTTGAAATCAAATTGAGACGTTCGAGTCAAGTAGGATTCTAGGGGAAGGACGATAAAGAGATGAGATATGGGGGGATTTATAGACGTGAGTTATTCTTTGTACGTTGAACATTTGGGAGATGTGCCGCATCCGGATGTCGATTTCGCTGTTTTGTTGTATAATATTGTTCGGGTTCGAGGTAGTCTTTGAGGAAAGGAAGCTATTGAGAGGTGCATCGAGAACAAAGACTTTTCTTTTCTTTTTTTCTACAGCGGTATGTTGGACTTATCATGCCGCGGTATGATGTTGACGATGCTGTTATCGTTATATTATATTGTTCGGGAATCAAGGTCACGTTGGTGTTGAGGGGAAAGAAGTTACTGAGAGGTACATTGAGAACAAAGAGAGAATATCGGAAACTCGGGCAATGTACAAGAAAGGCTAATAGGCGATAGTGCTTTCTTTGTTCACTGACTCCTTGTTGATGATGCGAGTAAGGTACCTAGGTAAGACACACGGTAGTAGGTATTCCGGTGCTGCTCTGCCCAATGTTTTGGTAGGCTCTCATTTCCCAACTCACCTCACTCACTTCTGTCAATATAACGCCGCTAAATCCAACATATTCCAACTGAATTCGACACTGACTCCGCTGGCTTAGTGGTATGTAACATTCACCACGCCGGGCCGGGATGATCTGCTTCAGCCATGGGTTTGATTCCCAGACCGACCGATTAATTTGCACAATTTGTTCGAGTAGATGGGAGTAGGATGGGAGGATGGAGGTGTTTACTAGGCCACCTATATAATCAAAGCTTAAGGGAGGCGATGGCTCCAGTACAACATCAACCCCCGACCGATTTAAAAACAGTTGCCCAGAGCCTGTTCTTAACCACCCTTGAGGTGGTTAATTTTGCCATTTTTATTTTTTTTGCCTAATGTTAGGGTGTGCTGAGCGTGCCATGTATTAGTTGGTGATGATACCGTTTGTTTGTATCTTACCTTGTCGAATTCTTAGCCTGGTGATGTGTTGGTGTCGTTCTTTAATAATGTTGGTAACTACTCAACCAAAGTCACGTGTATTGGTTATCACAGTACCAAGTATGTGGCGCGAGCTAGCTCGCGCCACATCACTCTCCGTCTCCTTTGTATACACACTTCAATAGCCCCCTTAAGACAAAAGACAACTGACATACAGAGGCTCCGCTGTCATCATCGACGGCGGCGAGCTTTGTGTCAAGTGATTCGTGAGTGTCTATCCGCTATATCTACTTCTATGCATAGAAAGGTTTCCCGACAAATAGCAATGTCTTCGTTCGTATCCTCGGTGAGAATTGAGCTTGTTCATACCATTTCTTCCTCTTGCTCTATTGTTCAAGAGGTATTCCAGAGGTGTTCAAGCTTCTCCTCTTCTTGGCGGCATGTTGCTCGCCGATGTTGCCTTACTGGTGTTGACTTCTTCCACCTTTTCAAACACCTCCACCATTGATTCGCGCTTTGAAGCTGCATCACGGCACTCTAACTTTATACCACCTTCGCGATTCCTTCACACGCTCACACCACCATCACTCGACCCAAGTCCATCCAACCATTCAGGCACTATTACCTTGAATCCACCCTTTCAAGCACCATCCTTACTGCTCTACCTCTTCTTCTCAAATAACACCGCCATTTTTTCACCCGCATCACCGCAGTGGACCGGCCATTTCGAGCCAAATCTGGGAGCCCACCCTTTCGCGGACTGACACCGTTGCTCCACCCTTTCAACTATACACAGCTCCCAAAGCACTCTGCTCGTATATCATTCCCTGTTCTCTTGCAACTGTCCACATCACAGAAAGGCTAACTTGAAAACACAGAAAGCCTGCGTTAGCCAAAACATGCACAACATGGCGGAGAGATGGAACACCCCCGAGGGACTCTTGTTCAAAAGCGAACGCCTCTCGATGAAACCCCTGGACCGGGACGACAAAGCACAAGCGGATTTCTTCATCGAATTGAGTACATCAGAGTACTTCAAGAAATACGAAAGCAACATCGAACTGGATACCCCGGAGATGGTTGAAGAATACATGCTCAAAGTGACCAATTTCCCAACGCCCCTGTGGGATTTGAGTTACTGCGGAGCGTGGATGGTATATGCACAAGACACAGGTAGTAGTGGGCAAGATCGGCGCCTTGAGCGCGTATCCTTAGCTGGTAAATGTTAACGAGATATCAGTTATAGGCTTTGTCATGTGTGAGAAGGAGCCAAAGGAATGGTACCCCACAATCAGCTACGGAGTCTCCGAAGGCGAGACTGGCAAGGGATACGCAACAGAGGCTACGCGAGCGCTGCTGACCTGGGTTCGGGATAATGACCTTGCGGAGGACTTCTTTGCGGTCGTGCAGCCGGAGAACGAGGCGAGCAAGAAAGTCTTGAAGAAGTCTGGCTTTGTGGTGGAGTTGGGTATACATGAGCTCAAGCTCTTCATGGATGGAAAGCCTGGCATGGCCTTTTGTACCACCGAAGTCGAGGATGTGGAGGCGATGGTGTATGAGTATTTTCCAGTGAAGTCAATGGGAGTTCGGTTCTCTTACTTGAATGGATGAAATGAGATTGTGAACTTGTATGCTTCAGGAAAAGCCTCGATTCGAGAGGGTTGTGAGAGGTAGTAAATGAGAAGGATCGTGATGATAAATAATGGGAGACCAATGAACTATAGCACTTCTCAGCGACGCCCGGCTCTTTTACTCCACCTCGAGAACATTCTTTAATGCTCTTTCAGCTCTGGCAGCTTCAATCCTTCCCTCTTCGCCCGTCTTCATCATCTGACCAACGAACCATCCAATCTTTCCCTTCTGCCTTTTGACCTGAATTGCCTTGACAATATCAGGATTGGCCTCGACCAGATCTGTCGCCATGCGGAGATAGTCACCATCGGACAAGGGAACAAGGGCGAGGTTCTCTTCCGATATTATCTGATGCACTTCGCGTGCATCCCCAGCCAGGATTTTATCGATGAGACTGTTTGCGGTTGCACGGGTAATTTCGCGTCGGGTGAGAGGAACAATGATGTCGCATAATGTTTGGGCTGTGATGGCGCTGGCCGACCAAGAACCCTCAACGGTCGTCAAGAGACTGTCGAGATCGTTGAGGACCCTAAGGCTGTTAGAAGAATGCCGCATTGCTGGAGCTGCCTCGTGTACTTGCCAATTTGCTGCGATCTTACCAACCTTGGATATCGCCTGCTCTTTGTCTGAAAGACTTTGTCGAAGCAGATGCACAACATCCATGTAATAGTCAAGGCGGTCTTCACGATCTAAAGCTACGAGCTTCTTTGCGTCAAACATGGTCAGACCGTATCCGTCGGAGTCACACAGGACGTCAGCAAGCTGACTTGGAGACTTCGGCAAGGTCTCTCGTAGATAGCTTTCAAGTTCCTGTCATGACTTTAGTACATGATTCACAGGCTCATCGTTCATGACTGACCTGGCCAATAACAACGACATTGAGGTCAGGATCCGGCATATACCGATAATCAATTTCGCCCTCTTTGCCTCTGAGCCTCTTCGTTTCTGTGCTCCCAAGTGTCCAGCCGCGAGTCTCGCCCTCGATGACTCCTCCATTCTCAAGGACATCGATCTGGCGATCTCTTTCGGCAATGATGGCATCTTCGACAGCTTTGAAGCTGCTCAGATTCTTGATCTCCGTCCTCTGGCCAAGCCCTGTAACTCCATAATACGATTTGGCAGCATCCTCGGGAAGCTCCTTGTGCCGCTCTCGCACGGAGACATTAACATCGGCTCGGAGGCCACCTTCCTCCATACCCGCGGTAACAGCATTCATGGATCTCAAGATTGATTGGATCTTTCTGACACATGCTGCAGCTGTAGACGGGTGATGGATGTGTGGCAGGGTGATAACTTCAATGAGGGGATGGGAGACGCGGTTGAAATCCAGGAGATGAGTAGTGGGTGGTTGTTGGACAGTCTTTGCAGTGTCTTGCTCCATTTGGATTTGTTTGATGCCGATTGTGATAGATTGGCCGTCCTCGGGAGCAATACCATCATGATCGTAAAGCGTGATGCTTCCGTCCTTCGCAAATGGCTCTGCGAAATGTTTGTCAGAAAGACTCTACACAGTTCGAAGCGATCATTTCAAAATACCATAGAACTGTGTGATCTGATAGCCTGCAGGCTGATCTTGATAGAAATAATGCTTTCTGTCGAAGCTACTCTTCCGCTGGATATCGCAATTGAGAGCAATGGCAGCACGCAGCGCCGGAATCAGCGTTTCTTTCTGGAACTCAGGTTGCGAACCAGGAAATGCCACATCGACCAAAGACACATGACTATTCGGAGCCGCATTGATGGACGTGGCGGCGCTGGAAAACAACTTGCGGGCAGTGTTGAGCTCGGCGTGGATTTCGATGCCGACGGTCAACTCCCACTTTTCCAGCCGGGGATCTGCTCCTTTGGATGCCTTCCTGCTGCTTTTCGATTCTCCATATTGCCTTTTCTTCTTTGCTTCATCTTTCAGTTGCTTTCCGAACGGGACCACGATTTCTCCCGTTGTATGCGACGTCTGCAACGAACGGACTTGTCGAGATGAGAACGCGACGGCATGGTTGACTCGCTTCTCAGCCCGCTTCAAACAAATGTGGCATACAAAGAGCCTCTTTGTCTGCCAGGCGCCCGCGATTGGACCGCCAATTGGACGTGCTGCCATGTAAAATGATTTGGGAATCTGGAGACCAGGGACGAAGTTCAACATCGCGAAAGCACGTGAGGGAGCTCAAACCACGTGATCTCAAAATCACGTGGAGTAATCATCAGAGGGTGAGGGTTCGACGACACCTCGTCCCGCTCATCCTCGTCTTCTCTCTTGAACCATCAATTCAACATTAGGCTTTACCCCATCTGCGCACTGCATTGCCTGAGGAAAAGAAAAACTTGCAGAGATGGTTAATCTTCCGGCTCCTTTTTCTGTTATACCACGTGCCAAGCTCATCTTCGACCATCTGCCGGCGATTGAGAAATTGGAGCGGCTTACGGCAGACAGAACTGCGGCGCTACTTTCTGGATCAAGAGAGAAGACTGCAACTCCGGTCTGGCCTTTGGTGGAAACAAAGTCCGCAAGCTCGAGTATGTTATTCCCGATGCCTTGCAACACGGCGCCGATACGCTGGTGACGACTGGAGGTCTTCAATCAAATCATATGCGTCAAACAGCTGCTGCAGCTGCACGATATGGGCTCAAGGTGGTAGGGGCAGAGCATTTTTGATATCTCAGTCTACTTCGCCAACCTCAGTAGATCGTTCTTACTCCGCATGATGTTGTTCCATCAGAGGACTCTGAGTATCGTAAGCTTGGCAATATCCAGGTCACAGATCTGATCTCTGTTGAATACTTCGCTGGCGCTACCGAGAAACAAGCAATAGACGAGTTGAGGGCGCAAGGGAGAAAGCGGTACTACATCCCACCTGGAGCGAGCACCAACCCTTTCGGTGGACTCGGCTTTGCGAGATGGGCGTATGAATTGAAGAGCAGGAAAAGGCGATGGGAATATACTTCGATACGATTATCATGCCCTGCGCATCAGGCTCTACTCTTGGAGGCGCCATAGCTGGTTTAAAAGCAATCGAGAAAAGGGGCCCAGCCGAGCCTCGGAAAACTCGCCGCTTAATTGGGGTCATGGCAAAGACAGAACCGGTGATTGAGCTCCGCGACACAGTCTTGAAGATCGCCCGAACAGCTGCCGAAAAGATCGGACTACTAGCAGACGACATAGCCGAGAGCGATATTCTGTTGGACGATCGATTTCATGGCGGTGCCTATGGACACCTTGATGCATATACGGCGAAATGTATCAAGCAGCTGGCCACTCTCGAGGGCATTATCATGGGCCCGGTTTACACTGGAAAAACCCTTGCGGGAATGATAGGAATGGCATCAAATGAAGAGTTCTCGAAAACAAGCAACATACTTCTTGTCCATACCGGTGGCCAGACAGCTCTGAGTGCTTATCCCACACTCCGCTGAGCCCTGATGACGACGAGTCTTCGAGTACCATCTCCTGTCTAGGCGTTCTTGGTCTTTGATGTTGTTGGAGTTCTTGATAAGCGAGTAAAGATCAACCCAGTACTAGAAGTCCCTGAACGCTTTTGCCTTTGCCTTTGCATCGCCGCCCTTCCCGTATTTTGCTGCATCAAAGATAAATTCTCTTCGCTCTACTTTGTGAGCCACGGACACAGCTCCGGCTTGTTTCAGGATTAAGAAAATTGAATCCATCCTGCGAAGCCAGCCCTCATTATCTTCTAGGGTGAAGATCGAGTTCCCTTCCATCTTCTTGATCCTTCGATTTCGGCTGTCGATTGCGCTATCGAGCGGTGTCTCATTCCAAGATACTTTTATCTCCCTCTCTCGAGCCGCTCCTTCAAACTCTTTCTTAGAGTTATATCTGAGCGCTTCCACAGAAGCTCCATTGGAGATCAGTCCTTGCACACAGCGCCACATGCAATTTGAAGCAAACTTGTGCAGAAGGGTCTCCCCTTCCCTGCCCACCCATTGTATAATTTGTCTCTTCTTCTCTTGGTCTGAGCAGGTGAAAACATACTTTTTTAGAAGCCCAACAACAGCCGAGTCTCGTGTTTCGATAGCAGCGGGCGAAATACTCCCGGGACCCGCGAACGCAAAAGCATTTTGTGGGTCTTCCTCTGATATTCTGATACACCCGCTGATGTCGGCTCCTTCGGACAAAAGGAGCTCAAAACCTTCAGCGTCTCTAGAGGATGCAGCCTTTAGGAGTGGTGTTGTACCGGATATGCTTCGATCATCTCTGCCCCAGGAGAGATCATAGCACGGATATCCCTCGCTGCACAGTCACTGTCTTCAGATATGCAAGACAGGGCTGTCATCCCATTTCTGTCTTTTGCGTTGACCATCGCCCCGGCATTCAACAGTGCCTCTACAACACCGGGAGATGCACCTGGCGCAGCTATCATGAGCGGAGTTTGTCCTGTAAACACCCACTCTGCATGCGCTCGGTTCCAAGAGGAATCTCCTAAGGTTGAAGTTGTCAGCAACTCTAGGTTTCCACCGAGCGCTTTGATGGCAGCTACTGTGCGTTGTAGCTTTCTCTCCATATCTGACGGATTCCCATGGAAGATGCGGTCGCAGAACAAGATGGAAGTTCTCGTTAGTCTTTCCCAGCTCGTACTTAACCGGTGGAACACACTGAATCCCTCTTTATCAGTTGCATTGATACCAACTGGCCTTTTGTTCTCCACAAGTACCTCGAAGATGAAAGGGTCATGAACCATGGCACTGTAATCTAGTGCCGAAAGGCCTTGAACATCCGTGCTTGGGACTGAAAACGGGTCATTGTTTGGGCCTCCAAACTTATTCAAGTGACGAACTCGAGAATCGAAAATGTAGGAGTCTGCACCGTCGCGGACCAAGACATTGGCGCCTGCTTGGATAAGAGAACGAATGGTATTGTGGGCACGAACAGCCACTGCCCAATGCAAGGGCGTCCCGGAAGGGAGCACGAAGGGATAGTGCGGGAACGGGGCCTTGTCCGGTATTGTTGCATTCAAGTCTGAGCCAGCGGCTATCAATGCTGAAATGGCGAGAGATTGTTCTTCGGCGTCAAAGGCAAAAGCCCAGTGCAGACAGCTGATGTCGAAATTGGTGCATCGAATCGTAGGATCGGCTCCGTATTTCAAGAGCGCTTCCGCGATATCCCACGAGCCTCTGGCACATGCAAGGTACAGAGGACTTTCTAGGTTTCCTGTGAGTTTATTGATATCCCGCGAACCATTGGATTGTAAATGGCCCGAAAGAAGCGCCAGGGTTCCGTATGTGGCTAGCCAATGGATATACGAATATCCGGACAATGGCTCGATTCCATCTTCTCTTGGATCGATTGGAAAGCCGCAGTAGTAGCTAGCATAGCCTCCGTCCTCGTGGAAACGCTTCATGCAATTTGAAAAGGCGAGCGGATCTTGAAAGGACAAGTTATCTTTTTCGAGAATGGAACCTTTGGCGACAGCTGTACGTGTCCAGTGAGGAATATGCGCTTGCACTTCTTCCTAGATGCTGGCATCAAAGTATCTCAGCACTTCAGGTACAATGCCTTGAGCTGCTTCTTGTCCACGTACAGCCGCAACAAGTAAGATGTCCCGAGCCGCATTTCGCGGGGTATCTGCCAGCTCAGGTTCTTCCGTCAGTACCATAAATGTGGACATGAGTATTTGAGGTGATATACTCTCCGGGCTGTCCATCATTCGATTGAACAAGTCTGCAACACATCGCTTGGAAATCGTGGAGAGCTCCCAGTCAGCAAAGCGAGTCTCCTGATCGAAATATGTAGAGTAAAGCTGCTCAAAGTCTGAAATGCTGGAGGAAGCAGAAGACAAGCTCATCCGTTCCAAGTCTTGTGAACTGCATAAGCTGGTGTTAATGCCATATCCTTTTGGTGATGTACAAGATGGATGCGAATTCCTTACATTTGATTTTCCGTATCTGCGGCATTCTCGAAAACGCCTTGCGCTCGGATTGATCTTTTCAGGGGATCGTCGTCCAAAAGGCAGTCCAACGCGGCATACAAGATGCCATAAAGCTCCTCTCCAAGGTCGTTTTCTCTTTCTTTGAGTTGGCATAGAGCTATGTCGCGCTGGCTTTGGTCTTTTTTGGAAGGAGGAACGTCTCCACCGTGAAGTAAAATGCTCCACACACAAAGCCCGAATGAATAGGCTTCCGCTTGCAACAAGTCTTCTTCGGTTATTATCGTCCCATGCCTTGCTTCGGGAGCCTGCCACCCAAGAGTATCTCCGAGAGGGCTTTGCTCGGTATTCAATGATGCTTCAAGGATAGAGAGACCGAAGTCGGCCAATTTGGCTACGAAACCATCACCTTCCTTGAAGATCAGGATGTTGTCTGGCTTGAGGTCACCATGTATCAGTCCGCATTCATGCAAGATATCTAGGCCTGCTGAAACATCTCTGCAAAACTGATACTTGAGCGAAAGCGGCATGGCACCTTCTCTGTCCTCTTGGAGGAAGTTGCGGAGGTTTGAGCGGGCCAGTTCCATAACAAGGCACACTGGCACGGGATGATCGTCTGAGTTCGAACCCCAGGCCAGAAGCTGGGCTATGTTCGGATGACGCCTCAGAATTGGATTTGCCAGTGCAAGTATTTCCAGATACACGTCATGGAGGCGGCTTTGGGCTTCGGGGCCCGTCAATCTCAAAGGAATATTCGGATCCAAGGGGAACATGGGTGTTCTGACTGCAACATCTGTCACTGAAAATCCCTCCCTTTGTGACACGGCCATACGTTGACTGTATACCACAAATTGACTACCTCGACCAATTAATTTGTTGTCATTGATCAGGACAGCCGGACCCGGTAAGCCTGTATCGTACAAGGTCTCCACTAAAATTTCGATGGCCGTAGCTCGTCCATCCAGGCTTGACTCGCGTTGATATGCCTTGAGGCCTTCGCTGACGTAGTCCGCTCCATGGTTTATGATTTGCGCTCGTGAAGTGTGATTGCTGCTATGTTCGGAGTAGCTTAGGGGTATTGGGCTTGGGGACCGAGACTTGGGCTTGAGACTAGACATAGTGGACACGTGAATCACTCCAGCTGTGGAAAGAGGTTTGGAAACTACAAAATGGTATTGGATCCCGTGATACTAAAGTGGTCAGAATGTGTTGTGGTTCCGAGTGTGAGGCTTTGACCGGGATGTTTGCTTTCTTTTCTTGTGCAACCTGAGTAGGCATCAGCGTGGGGTTTCTCTATGCGCGGGCGTGCGTTATACCTGACATGCTGTCGCTCTGGCCTCAAACTTTATGGGCATGTTGGCCTTCTCTAGGGGCCAAACGGGACCTTCCAGATTCGCGTGAGCAAACGGCCTGGTAGGCTCCTTCATCCTCACTGTTACGGGACGTTGGGGTTCAAATTTGACCGACACTTGGCTCTCCGAGAGAAGCTTCTTTGCGTGTCTCGGTACGTCTAACTTTGCCTCGACATGGATCCTAGAAATAAAAATGAAGTGGAAAACGGTGCTTAACGAAAGGCTCGCGGAATCAACCAGGTTTAGTACATATACAGCCGTCACCGTCCTGGTACTTTACTGGCAAGGCGGAGAGGAGGGGTCCAAGGGGGAAGGCTTTCAACTATCGCTGGAAAGAATTCGAGATCCCTCTCACAGATAGTTACTTGAGGCTACATCAGGACGTGACTCAGTTATCACTCCCTCTGTCACGCTCAGCAAAGGAGACCCGTGGCTCCTCGCTACTGATCATACATTACGGAGGACACGGGGACCGGAACGATAGGAAGCATGATGGTGAAGAAAGGAGAGCCATCTGGGCATCGTAAGTTAGACATTCTTGTTCTTTTGTGCAACATGGATGATGGCAATCATTGACCGAGCTGTTAGTGATATTTCCGGAAAAGTCCTGCTCCCGTGGCACAAGATCCAGGAAGATGTGGCCAGTTTGGATATCGACCTGCTGCTCTTCTTCGATTGTTGTTTTGCAGCTCAGGCCGGAAGGGAAAGGCCCGAACGTCTTGGCCGGTTCGAACTTCTCGCAGCGGCGGCCATGAACATATGGACACCGTTACCGTGACCCAAGTCTTTCACGAGAGCCTTGGAGCGTGAGATTCTTGAGTCTTTGAAGGATGGAGGCTCTGTCGTCGTCAAGGATCTCCACGCGCGGTTGGTGAACATCAAAGCTCGATTACATGCCACTCCAGTCCATGTCAACCTCCGACCCGGAGCACGCTCGATACGCCTGCAGCCTCTCTCAGACGAACTATCGGCCGATGCGGAAGAACGAGCAGATGCGCCCTGCATCTCCCTTGTGCTTCGTACCAGGGAAGAGCCGGAGAACCTGTCTGTAGATACATTGATCCAGTGGCTAGGCGAAGACCGACCTCCCAACGTCATCTCGGTTCAAGTTTTGGAGACTACCAAGAAGATCCAGAAATTTGTACATTCCATCGAGACATGCCAGACTCCTTTGACGAAAGCTGTCAAGAATGCTTCCCTCACGAACATCACAGCGGCTTGGGACCACGTGGAGCGCCTTGTTGACGAGTGTACATCACTTCGCCAGCGTCAAGGAATTCCAGCAGATCTTCGCTTTCGGATGGACGCACTTCTCAAGAAGCTTGAAGCAGAGAATGCCAATTTTGTCGATACATTGGAGCGGAGCGTTATACCGGTCCACAGCGTCGAAGACTCGGAAATCTTGGACGAAGCGATCAACGATCATGTCTCAAGCTCGCTAGGCATCGTGCAAAGTCTTCGACTGCGCCAAGTCGTCTGGTCTGCTAGCAAGGCGCAGACAGAACTTGACGAGGTTCAAGGGGCATCTGTGGCTCCGTCGGGCATCGTCGAAGAAAAGAGATATGACGGATACTACAGCGAGGAAGAAAGAGAAGAGTTGCGGTCACGCATCAAACATCTGGCAGTGCTACTGAGTGCACCCAGAGACAAGGGCTTTCAGTCGTTGCAGTGCTTTTTATGCGAGCACAAGGTGTTCGAACGGCGATATATCTTGCACTTCGAGACCCCTCCAAACTACGACACCACGACTTCGCTACCAAACTTGGTTAATCTCATCGAGAAAGAGAAAGGACCCGCCAGACCTTCCTTAGATCAAAGACTCAGAATGGCATTGATCCTTGCGAAAGCAGTTCACAAATGGCACTCGGCAGGGTGGGTTCACCAAGGCATCAGCAGTCCAAACATACGCTTTCTACGGTTCAAAGGCGGCAAGACTGACTACTCCAACCCAAAGCTCTTTGGATTTGACTTTGCTCGGCCTGATTCAGACCCAAGCCTCGGCCGAGCGACAAAAGATCTGTCTTTCGATGTTTACCGTCACCCGCAGCGACAAGGTCCAGCGCGCCAGGGCCACCGCAAGATACATGATTACTATTCTCTGGGGGTTGTCCTGCTGGAAATCGGGCTGTGGGATAGTGCGGTGAACATTGTCACAATAGCTGGGAGCAATCTAAACCCGGTGGCAATCGAAAGATTACTGGAAAATAATAGTTCGGACCGTCTTGGAGTTTACACGGGCGAAAAGTATCCACAGGCTGTTGAGTGCTGCTTGAAATCGGAGTCCAATACTGAGTCGGAAGATCGTCAAGAAACACTTCTTGAGAATCGGTTTCATGATCAAGTCATCGGTAAACTAGCTGAGGGAATACGGAGCTTGTAGGGTGTTCTGAAAGCTCGAGATTCGTAAGAGGTCGCTTCAAATTCAATCTACAAATGAAAGAGTTCCTTCCGCAAAGACCTTTCCATTCTCGAATGAGGTGCCGTCCTCAAGGCAGAGGGTATAGCTTCCCGGAGTCGACATGGCAGCAATGAGAAACGGCCCTTTCATAACTCGGCTTCCAGGCTCGGTAAGCCACACTTTGTCATTGGTTCGGAACTTGTTCTGATGAACAGAGTAAGAATTGATATCGAACGAGGGGAGTTTTGCTTGGAGACCTACTTCTGCACAGGCTACAACTAGTGGGCGAAAGTTCGCGGGATCATTCATATCCCAATCAGGATCTACATTGGAGTCATCCTTGGACTAATGAGCTTGAGTGAGAGTAGTCGGGAAAAAAAACACGACTTTTAGACTTACGTTCTCATTAGCTGTGCGAGACTCCTCTCCGGTTTGTTTAGGTTCTGCTCCGGCCATTGCAGTCTACCAAATTTTCAAGCCAGCCCGGTCTGACAGAGGCACTTGCTAAGGCTGAAAAGGAAGTTCGATCTTGAACACTCGCAGTCGAAGCTATGTAAGAAGAAACGATGACTAAATTATTATGTTCAATTCTGTGCCTTTGCAGATGCGTGGACTGAAGGGAAAACGTGGCAAGGCGTTATTGGCCGCATACTGCGACGAAGTACCGCAAGGTAGAGCAAGGCTGATTACAGCCTTCTCCCGAACGCCATGTAAGGCAGAAATATCGCCGGTGAGTGAGACTAAGACCTTGTACTTCAATATGAGCCCATTTTTTTGTGTTTGGTTTTACGTGTCTGGAGACATTCACTCTTCAATTCCGTGTCCTTGATGCTTGAGATCGAAGCAGGTCAGCTATAGAGTACCATTCGTTTTGCCCCCCGTCACCTGGGGGAAGAGCTCAATGTCAAACTCAACAGCTTCACAAAGTGCACTACGTAGTAGGTCCCTGAGCAATAATCAGGCCTGGTAATTACTGAGGTATTTCCAGAAATCGAAGAGTATCGCGCCGGTTATCCACAATTCACGGCACTGCTCAGTTCCCATCGAGCTTTCCAAAATGTCCGCCGTTTTACAAGAGTCAGAATGAGGTTATTGCTCCTCAAGCAAGATGAAGTCACAGTTCTAGAAGGGAAGCTAGATACCATTGACTCGAAAGAGGATCGCGCGCTGTTCTTAGGCTGTACAAGACGTGACACCAACGCCGAAAGAAAACCGACTTTACAACAGCTGACTACCGCTCTTGCGGAATATGGTATAGCTAACAGGAACACCATTTGGAATCAATGACAACGCTAAAGAACATGCAGACCTTCTGTTGGAGCAAAATTTTCGAGTTTTGTCCCTACCTACTTCGAAGTCTAGAGATCTGAGTAGCCTCAAGAATTGAATCTCGGGAACGGCGAGTATCTCAAGAGACGAGTCAGCTTACCTTGAGAGAAAGGAAGACATGATCAATCTTACCATGTCCACGGACAACGCAATCACGTTGATCACACACGCTATTGAAGACTGTCTCATTTATGTTGAAACGTTCATTCGAAGGGTAAGAAACCTCACTCTCATTCCGAATCTTACCCCCTAAAGAAGTCACAGTTCTCTCCAACACGATGTGTCAGACGCAAGAGCAAGTTTACTGCAGACGAGCACATTCATCTCCCCAGTCCCCGATTGTGTATTATGAGTCGGTCGTTGGCTACTTGGCTAGCCACACTTGCCTTGCTGATCCCCATCATCATCCTCGCGAATGTCTCAAGCTCTGCAGGCCGTCTTGTCACCATCGCTCTCTCTGCTGGCTTCTTCTTGTCCGTGCTCTCTCTCTTCACGGAAGCTGGGACTAAGGAAATATTCACAGCTGGTGCAAGGTGAGATTGCTCATTCCAGCTGCTCAATGTTTTGCTAACACATTTATCAAGCTATGCTGCGGTGCTTGTTGTTTTTGCTGCGGACGGAAATAACAAGGACTCAGATGCAGCTGCTCTTGACTAAACATTCTCGAAGACTTCGTGGCGGATCCGATTTATTCCGGAAAACCTCTTGTGGGACCGATAGGGATCACAGTGGGCGCAAGAATTCTTCAGACAGCAGATTCAAAACGGATAAGATTTCAGATCTTCTCACAGAAGAAAAGGGCCAATCTCTAACAGTTAAGAAGAGGAGAGACTCGAATTACTCCCGGAGGTCTCCAGGAAATATAGCTTCAGGTGAATGGTGAAGAGCTGTCCTCGAAAATGGGGTTGGCCCGAGAATCATGCGACCCCCGTGGGATAGTCTCAAACACCGAGTTCTTCAAAACGACTAACGTACTTCTTGTTCATACTGGTGGCTACACTGCCATAAGTGCTTATCCCGTTTCCAAGCTCTTTCAGGCACTCATGTGTACTAATTTCCAAGTTCATCACCTGTCCATGAGCTTCTGATCTTGAATGCTACCAAAGTCCTTGATATTCCAATTTATGTATTCAAGACCCATAATCCACATCAGTTTGACCGGTTCCAAAGGCGAAGCATTTCGGCATGTAGAAAATCCCGCTTCTGGACGCGAGTTGCAGGAATTCTCCACACAACTCGCTCGTTTTTTCAATTCTCTGTTCAGCTTTTTTGCGCTCTCCAAGACTTCACTGCAGGACTCCTGTAGATGGGTTCGTCTAAACTCCCAGCTTTTCAATCTCGTTATCTCCACTGCCAATTTTGCACAGCGCACAACCCGATTACGCAACCGAAAACTCAATCCCAACATTCTGCTCTTCAAATCCGAATTCCTCTATCAGAAGCTGCGCGGCGAAGGCGGCTGGTCGGGCGACCTCTTCTATCTCCCTTCGCAGGCCATCGGATGTGATTTGCAATAATGCGACTCGATCGCGAGGGCGCACTCCCAATCATCATGGCCTTGTTTCAAGCAGAACGTCTTGATCTCAGACTTGAACTCTTTCACTCGTTCGAGATCGCATCCTTCTCCTTTCCCGTAATTTCGACAGTAAGACACCGCCATGGCCGCCATGCATTTCTCTTCATCGAACATGTCGCCCCCGCAGAATTGATCGATGAGCGGATCGGTGAGGAGCATTTCGAACATTTGGGGCTGAGGTGCTGGCTTTGGGAGGGCGCAAGCGAGACCGCAAAGCAGGGTGAAAGAGGAAGTTAGATGGAGGAGCTTCATGATAGCGAGGAGTGATTTGTGGAGTGGTGTGGGTATATTTTTGTTTCTGTTTGTGTGGCTTTTTCCCCCTGAAGTCCTGGGGGGAGTCTTGGAGTTTTATAGAGCAAAAAAGAAATCAGAGTTAAGAGAACAGATGTTATACCTAGGATAGCAAAAGGTTTCTGCAACAGCCACCCGTGTACTCCTGCATCAAGGCCTGATTTCGGTGAACATGCAACGGTCATGGTCTACGAGTGGCAGATAGGGTGCTGATCCATCGCTCAGATTCCCGCGGTTGGATTTGCGGATTCTGCCCGAAAGATGCATCCAGGCAGCGATGAAAAGCTGCTGGACACGTTTCGGGAAGAAAGAGTTGGACGTACAATGTCACATTGTATGCTTGGATATCGGACGTCCAGCAGACGGGACGTAGGGTCACCAGGGTAAGTACTGTGGCTGGTGCTGCAACTTAGCCACAACTAGTGTCATCCCAAAGCCGTTCCACTTCCACCTCAGGCTACCACATTAAGACCTAATCGACCTCCTCTGTATAGCTACATTCCTACGTCCCTCGAGGAAGATAAAGACATCATGGCGCCCTCATCCACCCTCGTGGTATGTGCCTAGGAAATCGCAATGTTGCAGCTATGCTAACACTACTCGCAGTCGAAGCTCAAAGTCCAACTGAAGCTCTCCATAGCTCGACTGCGAATGACCCAGCAGAAAGATTCAGCCCTCACCAAGCAGCAAAGGAGGGCCATGGCACAACTCATCGAGGTTCGCTACCCTCTATTCCACAAGCTCATATTCATACCTACGTCCTTCCTTCACTCTACCCCACCACCCCGCAATCCAGCTCTTCAGGCGACGATAGTACCAATTCTCGAAAATGTCACTGACAACCCCCTTACGAAATAGCAAAACAAAGTCGAATCCGCTCGAATCCGCGTCGAAAACATCATCCGCAGCGACATCACTACGGAACTGCACGAGATCCTCGAACTCTACGCCGAGCTCCTCCTCGCGCGCTCTCAACTCCTCGAAACACCACCATCCTCTTCCCTCTTGCCTGCCGCTTCCTCCTCGGGCCCCTCAACATGCGACCCAGGTCTCGAAGAAGCCGTCCGCTCCATCATTTACGCCGCGCCGCGCACAGAAATCAAAGAGCTACACATGGCGCGCAACCTGCTGGTGGAGAAGTTTGGCAAGGACTTTGCCGTGTCGGCACTTGAGGGGAATGGGGTTGCAGAGAGGGTGTTGCAGAAGCTGAGGATCGAGACGCCAAGCAACGAGCTCGTGGATGCATATCTTCGGGAGATCGCGCGGACGTATGGCGTCAGGATGCCTGGGGATCCGGAAGACGGGGAAGAGGAGGAAGAGGATGCTACTGTGGATGATGACGACGACGATGATCCGCCTGGCGGACAAAAAGTCAAGGCTCTCGAGGGGCCGCTGGAGGCAGAAGAGCTGTCGCGAGCCACTCCGCCGCGGAATCTCGGTCCAGCAAGCCCCTTGAGGATCAATCCTCCAAGTCCGAGTTCGGAGAATGTTTCGCCCAAGGTCAAAGTACCTGGCGCGGGGACGGTTAGTAAACCTGCACCGAGGAAAGCGAGTATAAGTAGCGCTGCAAAAGCAGCGCCTGCTGCAGCGGCGAAGAAAGACACGGCAAAAGATGGAGGGCCTGGAGGAAAGATTCCAGATGTGGATGAGCTTGCAAAGCGTTTTGCACAGCTAAAGCGGTGAGATTTACCTTGGCTCGTGATCCGGGCGGAAGTGCATTTCTAGGCGGGAGAGCGGGCGTCAAGGCGTGAAGTCATACAGAAGGAGATATCCCTCGACGAACCGAAATTGATGACGACTAAATGTCCAAATGCAATTGTCTAGCCGGGTATATTCTCTCCAACAACTTTTCCATACATGGATTTGCTCCTATAATTCATCATGACCTGTGTGCTCATGTTTGCTTCCGGGCCTCCCACCATCTTGCATCAGATCTACCCCATTCTTCTTCCGCCACTTGTCCCAAAGGGCATGGAATTCTTTCTCCATTCCTTGCTCCATCTGGTCGGGCAGGATGACGAGGTACTCGACGTGCAGCTCACCAAAGTCTTCGTCATTGCCCTCTTCCCGATCTCCGTGCCATATCGGCATTCCTTCCCCCTTGACAATCTCAACCTGATTAGGCTGAACGACCTCTCCTCGTTTCCTTGACAAACGGACAACATGGCCGTCCAGATGAGTGATATTCCTTGTCCAGTCGCCCATCCAGGCCTCTCGTAGACTCAGAACCTCCCTCCAGAAGAGATCTTTGCCTCTCCGCCGGAAGAACGTCCCATCATTCCTGTGTTGCTCCTCCTCTTCCAGTCCCGGATCTTGCTCCACAAGGTGCACAATCAGATCGCCCGCAACCCAATCTGGGCTCTCCTCCGCCTCGTTCTCATATGTTATCCTAACGCCCCGTGGCGCGCCCTTTTCAATATGCAGATCATGCGTCTCGGGCTCGCGCACCACGCGCGTGCCCTTGCAATGTGGACAAGGCTTCTTGACACTCTTCCCCTTTCCGCCACAGACATCGCAGGCCGACTGGACTTGCTGGAAGATGCCAGGTGCGAGCATATGTTTTTGAATCTTGACGCCGCGGCCTCCGCAGCTCTGACACGTTTCCACAACGCCATCCGCGCTGCCACTGCCCTCACACGCCGAACAAATGGCCTGCTTCTCTACCGCAAAATCCGTGTCGCGGCCGGTGTAGAAGTCGCGCAACGGCACCGAGATCTTGACCTCCATGTTGGGACCCCGGCGCTCGCCATGTTGGAAGTGGCCGCTGCCGCCGAAGAAGCGCGAAAAGAGGTCGAAGGGGTCGTGGTGGTGCTGGCCGCCGCCTTGCTTGTGTTGAGCGAGGCCTTCGTGTCCGTGTTGGTCGTAGATCTTGCGGGTTGTCGAGTCTGAGAGGACGTCGTAGGCTTCTGCTATTTCGACAAATTTCTTTTCGGCGGTCGCGTCGCCACTGGGTTTGTTAGTTGAGTTGAACGGAGGAATGTTGAAGCTGAAGGGAGCACAAGGGAAAGAAGCTGGAGTTTGAGGATCGAGAGACGTACGGGTTCTTGTCTGGGTGGAACTTCTTCGACAGCTGGCGATAAGCCTTCTTGATCTCCTTGTCGTTTGCATTTCGTGTAATGCCGAGAAGCTGAGGCGATCATTAGCTTTATATTCCAGTGTCCAGTACATCCAATTGCCGTACCTTGTAGAAGTCCTCGGCGCACGAGGCGAGGAGAGGTAATAGACACAACAGCAGAAATGTGAAGAGCTGCATGGTTGCGGAGCTTTAAGGGGAAAGCAAAGGAGCGACAAGAAGGGACTGTTTGGAGCACCGCAGCTACATGAGCCAGCGGGACGGCGAGCAGTCTATGAGCAGGAAGCTTCTCGGAAGGGAACTAGCAGAGTCGAAGGTGGTGTGGAGCAGGGGACATTTGCATCTTCGCAATTGCCATCTGTTCACAAGATAATCTTCAGCCCTATGGCTCGCTATCGAGCTAGCGCATCCTGGTCATAGTTGTAAATATAGGAGAAACACCCCTCGGGGCAACACCTGATGTTACTTAGACCAGCACATAGAATAAAATTATGGCAATAGTATTGCATGCATGAGCAAAGGCTGTTTACATGTATATGCCGAGTTAAATCAGAATATGCTGTAGGTAGGAAGCTGGTCCGAGGCAACCCCTGAGCTCCTTAGTCGGTCGACTGCGTGAGGGTGAGGTACTTGAAGGAGTTCTCTCCACGCCAACAACGAACAAACACAAGAATGGCGATAAAATGCTGCCCGATAATATACGGACCGAGTACCAAAGATACATCAGAAGCTGAACAGCGGGCTTTAGAACCAACCATGTCTATGTGAATGTGAAATAGCTAGCTATATGCAACCATCCTTCGCCATTAGTTCGTGGCGAAAATAGCGCCGGATATCTCGAAAAGCAGAATGAGATTGGTCGTAAATCTCTTCCCCCGAGCTCGAAGCCGCCACTTCAGACTTGAGCTCATTCAGCCTAAACTCTGCGTCCACGAGTTCGTCATCAAGGCGTGCGCTCCTTTCAGTCCCACTTCCCAATCCCGAGCTTCATCCAGGGCAAAGTCCATACAGCCTGGTGGGTATCTCAACAGAATCGATTCCAAAACCTATCTCTTGCTCGACGAAGACTTTGGTTTTGCCCCTGACGATTTGCCACTAACTCGTTTATTAGAGGATGGACTTCCCTAGCATAAGATAGCGTTACTTACGTGTTGTCCTCTGGCGCCATGGTATTCCACAGCCTACTCCTGTATGCCGGGAAGCTGGTCAAGTTCCACGCCTTCACGAGTACGCTGTGTTGCACAAGCATTAGCCTTACATCCGACAAGTCGTTTGAAATATCTGGCTGATATACCTCTGTGTCTTGTCCGCGTAATCTTCATCCTTGACCTCTTTGACGCCAACCTTCATTCCGTCCTTGGTGAATGTGATATTCTTTTTTTCCATCTTCTTCTTGCCACGTTCGGCGAGCTCGTTCGAGTAAACAAACATCTGGTTGGACAAGCGCGTCAGCAGTGTCTCTTTTCAATCACTTTGGGTGCTCGAAGAGCCGTGTAGTGGCTATTGGGTTTGCGCGGAGAAAACAAAGCGCGAGAAAATGGTGATGACGTACTTGGTAGCCCACCCAAGCCATGACTCCAACGACGAGGAAGAGGATGATCAGAGGGACCAAGGAGGCGCTCTTAGATTTCGCCATGGTGGTGGAAGTGTGTGTAGTCTAGAAGATGAGGGCTGAGTATTTCGAGGTACGCGCGGTCCGGAAGGTGGTGGTGACTTCGCTCCAATAGTCGTGGTGTGTCGTAAGAGTGTTCGTGAAGATGTCCGAGTCTTGTGAAGCGTGGATTGTGCGGACGCTGCAGGTCGGATAGAAATTGGGTGAGGAGAGAGAGTGGTGAGGCTGAGGGCCGGTTGATTTCCGCTGGGATCTGCCCTTCCTATCTTCTGGTTGCGCGGCAAGTTCAAGGGTCCAACAGCGGAGCGGGAATCGATCGGGTCGGGTCCGTGCGTCGAAGGTGAGCATTGAGGCTGATGATTGAGCTGCATTGAGGGGCATCTTGAGGCGAGGGGACAACACGCCGGAAATAAACAAGACAAACGAAACATTTCAGGTCTTGCAGTTTTCATCTGCTTTATCTATACAATATATTCAACTATAGAATATCCTACCATATCGTCCCTTCTGTACAAAAGCTGTGAGTCTGATGGCCCCGTCGATACAATTTGTTTCCGCGCCATATCCAGCATCTGCTCTCCCGTGACTCCAAAGACTGCCGCGATCAAGTCGAGCTTGTCTTGCAGCCATAGTCTCTGCCGCTCTGGGATGCACGGAATACCTGAAGCCGTGTGAAGGGGAGATACTAAAAGATAAGCCCCTATAGCAAGTGTGGCTTCGCAGCTCAGTCAGCCAAAATACACACAGTGATGGTTGTTCTCCAACTTACCTCCTTCATCTTGTCCCAGCTTCTGCGCTTTGCTCTGGAGATCAAACTGTAGGTGAAAGGGCACACTGGCGCAGATCTCGTCGACCATGGTTTGCGACACGTATTTCGACGACCTCTCGATCTTCTCCACTGCCTCGTTCTTCGTTTCCAACGCCATCAGACACTTCAGGATGAGGTCGTGGTACAGGAGTCGACGGATGCGATAGTCATTCACTGCATACGCTCTGAACACGTCCTCGTAGGCATGGATTGGCCCCATCCATGCACCCGCCATATTCTGACCGTCACTCAAGGCAATCGTACTCGCCCGCCAATCCGGGGGTGTAAAGCGATACCAGTCACCAAGATACGCATCGCTTTTGCAGGCAGCAGCTACCACATCCAGGATCCTTGAATCTCTCTCTGGGGACGCCGGCTCTTTGAGGACTTCCTTTGCTCTTATGCGATAGTCGGGAAGCGAGAGGGAAAGCCTGGTCAATGTACCAGAGTAGTTTTGAGGTGCGCTCTCATCGCCATACCATCCTTTTGGGCCGGGGAAGTCGGCGACTGGACGGTCTTGCTGAATGGAACTGGTGAGCATACCATTTCGAACGGCACGGAACAGACTTGTTGCAACGACGCTGTCGAAGATTTTCTCCCCTCGTAATTTCACCAGAGCGACTGCCCCGTCCACATGATTGGCCCAATTGTTTGTTCCGATAGAAGAGCGGGAGTCTGTTGTGGTGACAACCTCGTAGAGGGTGAAGATGAGGGCCGTCATGATGCTCTCGTCGGACTGGGCACGAATTGGGTCTTGCAGCTCGTTGCGGGCGGCACGGAGGGCTTTGCCGTAGTAGTGCCTAGCATAGTCTCTTAACAGTCGCTTCGAAGGATAACCCCCTAGTGCTGCCAGAGACACCGCTGTGACCGCTTGATGAAGTGCCGAATCCGGAGCAACGCCGTTGAAAAGGCGCGAGAGGTGATCAAGGTAGCCACGCGCGCTGAAGTCTGCATCCTGGCGAGTCCTTGCAAAGTTTCGAAAGAAGAAGGCGCGCGCACACACTTCTGGAGATAGTTGGAGCTGACGCGAGAGACCTAGTTGTAGTGTAGAGGGATTGAGGTCTGGAAAAGGGTCGTCGTCTCGGTCGTTTAGGATGTTATTCACCCATCGTGCAATCTGCGTCGAGTCTGGAGCAGGGTCCGTAGATTTTGTGTTGATGATGACAAGTTCGGAAGATGAAAGAGAAGACGGCGGTGAGGAAGTGCTGAGTCACAAGTTAGTAGGTATGATCTTGTTGGGGTTGCAGCTGTAGG
The DNA here is from genome assembly GCA_010015705.1 of Aulographum hederae CBS 113979. Taxonomy (NCBI): domain Eukaryota; kingdom Fungi; phylum Ascomycota; class Dothideomycetes; order Aulographales; family Aulographaceae; genus Aulographum; species Aulographum hederae. The sequence goes on from ML977168.1 coordinate 285,368, forward strand.
TTTGTCGCTGATGTGTGGGTCTGTATCTTTTGTGAATGTTCTCAGGAAAGGGGAAATATTGAAAGTGACATCAATCCGGACAGGTTCTGTAAGCATGAAGACGAGAATTCAAAAGGAGTAGAGTTGAATCCAAGACTTTTAGGTGATCCATGTGGCCATAGGAACCTTCGCAGGAATGATTCGTAGGAAGCCCAAGATCATCTCGTACAGGAGGGGAAAATGTGACCCACCTACTCATGGGTACTGGAGCTTTTGCAGCATCCCCTCTCTGGCTTCTCTGGATGACAGCCACGTTCTCATTTCGAAATATCAAATCCGATTCTGATCGATAGCCAGGACATTCCTTCCCTAATTTGATACATTGTCCGCACCGAGGTTTACTTTCATCACACTGCTCGCAATTAGGTCTTGATCCGGATGGTTTTGCAGGATGCATACCTTCACACGCCGCTTTCTGCACAAATGGCATCCCCTTGACGGTTTGCCCGTGTACACCATGCCGGAACCGGACGGACTCGCGAGCGTCAGGGCTAACAGTAAGCGAGATGGGTATGTAAGTGAATTCCCACCTCTTGAGGCAATAATAACGAGCCCAAACCCTGCCCAGTCTTGAGATGAGAGCGGAGAAGAAAGAAAAGAGACAAATCCGGATGAACAAGTAGGTAAGAATTAGGTCAGGGCTTACTGTTCGGAACGTGCGAGGAGGGAGATATAGTCTTCCTGAGGCTTCAACACAGCCCGGCACTACACACGCAAGCTTCGGCGGCGACGGACGAAGGCATTTCCTTGCAAGCTTGATGATGCATGGGACGGGGTCGTCTGGGGGTCTGTCTGCGAATCTGCTTTCATAGCTCTGCGCCCTCAGCCTCGCCTAACCCCAAGTCTCGATTCGCTGCGACACTCACGCCCTTGACGTTTCGAGATGAGGTATGCCGTATGATAGGGCTGGCTCGCAAGCATCTCCGTATGCGGCTAGACTGACATTCCCCGGGCCATCTTCTCTCCGACGTCACCCCTGAAAGGCTCAAAGATATAAATCAACCACGTCCCGCCGGCATCTGATGACCATCGAGCAAGTTGGCAGCCATGGCCATATTCCAAATATAGTCGCGTTGTATCTTGGAATCTGCATATCGACACGAGATGGAAAGAAACCCCTCCCTGTCCGGCCGGTAATGTGACATTACGCTCCCACCCTCCTTCAACGAAATGCAGCAGCAGGTAGGATTCACCATCGTGTCTGGAGATGCAATGCAGACTGCAGCTACCCCGGAACCCTTTGGACTGGGCAAAGGCACACGATCAACAGAATACGTATGGGTGGATTATGCCAACGTATTGAAGGATACAATACACACTCCAGATGTATTGTCAAGAGTACCATTTTTGATCAACATCCCAACATCCCATCACACACCACACATCAAGACCTTCATGTTTTTCTCAAAGACTTCCATTTTCAATCCCCGCTTTTCCCATCCATGATCCTATCCAGCACAAACGCCGCCCGAATCAGCGCCAAATGACTGAAAGCCTGCGGCGTATTCCCCAGCTGCTCTCCAGCCGGCGAAATCTCCTCACTAAAGATATCCACGTGGTTCCCAAACGCAAGCATGCCCTCGAAGATGACACAGGCGCTGCTGATATATGCCTTGTTGTAGGCGCCCGCGCGAGCAAGAGCTTCGACGAGCCAAAAGGTGCAGATACTAAAGGCGCCCTCGGAGCCATGAAGACCATCTGCGCGGATGGCCGTGTCAATTGGACTCGACGATCCGGCTTCAGCGTTTGGAGGGACTCCAGGCGTTGGCGGGCCTTCAGGATCGGTCCGGTACCGGTACACGAGGTCGGTCGAGAGGAGCCCGCCACGATCATAAGGCGTCATGATTGCCTCGAGGGTATTCGTGAAGCGCGGGTCGTTGGGCGCGATGAAGAACACCAGCGGAGCGATCAGCAGCGATGCGTCGAGCCTGTCCGGTCGCTCGTAGCTCTGGCAGAAGAACTTCTTCCCCCTTTCGGAAACATAGCCTTTCTCCATCACCTCCTCGTAAATCTCGTTGCGGACTCGCTCCCAGGTGCTCTTGTCTGGACAAGGAAATCTACGATTTTCAGCGAGGCGCAGGGCTCGGTCGACTGCGACCCAGAGTAAAATCTTGGAGTAGACGAAGTTTTGATCAGGTCCGCGGACTTCCCAGATGGATTTGTCCTTGAATCTCCAGATTTTGCAGACTTGGTCTGTGAGACTTTGGTATACTTTCCAGTGGCTGTAAGTCACTGGCTTTCCCCACCGATCATATGTGTATACGGCATCCATTAGTTCGCCGTACACGTCGAGCTGTTGGTGACCCGCCGCTTTGTTCCCAATGAGCACAGGCCGGCTGTCCCTGTAGCCACTCAGATCCAGAGTTTGCTCTAGCAGGAGACCAGACCTCGCTTTCCTGTTCTCGTGTCGTCCATCGGGAGGAGGCGTGTGGTGCAAGAAGTTGTCTCTCGTCTCCTCCTGAGAACCTCCTCCTGGGTTGTGGTCCTGATCAGACTGGTTGGTCCTACCATGGATGTCAAACATGATAGGCAGAGTCGATCCCGGAACATTCTTCAACGCTCGATCAATGAAGTTGATATAGTCTTCTGCCTCCTGCATGAAGCCCATTCGCAAAAAGGTATATACCACAAACGATGAGTCACGGACCCAGCTGTATCTGTAGTCCCAGTTCCTTTCGCCTCCTATCAACTCGGGGAGAGAAAATGTGGGTGCTGCAACGATGGCCCCGGTCTTCTCGTAAGTAAGCATTTTCAGGATCAGCAAGCTTCGGTTGACCGTCTCTCGCCACCGGCCGGTGTATGTGCTTTGCAAAATCCATTCAGTCCAGAAAGTCATTGTCTCCTCTTCGGCCTTCTCGATCTCCTTTGTGTCGATTGGTCCATTGCTAGCGTCAATGGTGGTATTTGTCTTGTCAGCGTGAGAGCCTTTGGCTTGCCCCTCTGGCATACCAGATTTCACTTTGTCTTTCTTTAGGTCAGCTTTGTTTGGCTATTTTCGTTCACAGGAAGCTAATACCTTTTCCTGGGCGATGTTCCCGGAGCACAAACGACACGGTCTGGCCCTTCAACAGCTTGAAGCGTGCTGTGACACCTGCCCCTCGATAATGTTTCTCGTCTTTCATCTCGAAAACGACGTTTACGCAGTTTTTGATTCCTTCATCCAGATCGCACGGACGACAACATTCCACCGTGGCATTGAGTTCCAGCTGCAGCGTTTCGCTTTTGAATACGACTTTTTGATCGACTCTCCCATCGCCTTCGACTCCGTGGAAAGAGTCGATCCAGGTCACGTGCGTGTCTCGGGCGTAATTGAAAGCCTATATTGTCATCAGCGGTGCTTGTAACAAGTAGTAGGCTGCGCTTACAGGAAAGACGTCCACTTCCACTTCCACCTCGTTCCGGATGCACTCAACACGACGAACAAGCCAATGCTTCAACTCTTGGGGCGGCTTGGTCTCATGGACCGAGCCATCCACCCGCAGATTACGCACTGTCTCCTGAGAATGTGGTCTGGGGAAGAAGTCGACAAGATCCATCGCACCGTCTTCAAGAAGGCAACGCGTCCGCAGTATGTTGCTCGCAGGTCTATACGTCTGTTTCGTAGTCATTTTCATATTTTCCTTGTCTTTCTTTGGGGCAATCGTGAAATATCCACCCTTTTCCTTGTCCAGGAGGCGGCAGAATACGGTCGGGGAGTCGAAGTCGGGCCTAACACTCGTTGAGATATGTTCGTATTATGGACCTCAATGCAAATTTACCAGCACATAAAGTCAACCGCACCATCTGTCGCAACCAGTGCGCACGTATTCATGTTACCAATGAGTCCGTAGTTTTCGATCTGAAATGATTGTCAATTTTGCATCTTTGATCAGAGCAATACTCCCTCACCGGCATGTAGCCATTGATGCCACGTAGATTCGTAGGGTCACAATCATCTCCGGTACTTTGATCCTCGGGCTTCCTTTCAGCAGTACTGGCTTGATTCGACTGTTGTGGTAGAGTGGTAGAGTCAAGAGGATCTCGCCCAGCTGCAGATGGTGAAGCACCACTGGATGGTGGAAACATGCTGTATCTGGTTCCACTTCAACGAAATGAAGAAAAAGGAGCTCAAAGTTCGCTGAAGAACAGAAAAACAAAAGAAATGTCTCAGGTTGTGAGCTATGTATTCTCCGGTGTTGTATTTCGTGACTGGAATCCTGTGAATTCGAACATTTTCCTAGAGGGGAGTAACCGTGAAGAAGGTTTTTATTTCCACTTGAACAAACGAAGAATCTTCATCAAGGACATAGGTCGTTCACAGATTGATTTAGCACAAGTCGACCCGTTTGTAGAGACCATTTGTGACTGGAGCCTGTGGGACATTGCTCCCCGTGCACTAGTAGCAGAAAAGTAGACAGAACAGTATATTCAATCAAAATTAACGCAAGGGTAAAATCGCTCGCTAATGCAGCCCGTAACTGATACATGTCGTGTGTTCGTCATTTCTTTGACTTGCGGCCGCCAACGCCACCAGCGAAGCGGCCCAGGTTGCTCAAGCTCGACTTGGCCTTCGTACCTGATGACGCCGGTTGAGGGGGAGGTCGATTAGTCCCTTGTGCCGAGTTGGGGCGCGTGTTCCGTTCGTTTCCCGCAACATCAGCCACGGCTCGGTTCTCCTTTGGTACTACAGCAGAGGCATCATCGTCATCGAGGCTAACTCCCCGTTGAGATCGTCTTGCCTTCTCTTGAACTGCCTTGAACTTTTCTAGGAGTTCAACCCATCGAATACCGCCATCTTCCCGTGCCTTGAGCCTGTTCGATCGTTCGAAACCGGATGATGCTGGAGTAGCTGGGTTGCTAGAAGGAAGAGGGGCCTCTGAGCTTTTTTGCCTGGAATGATAAAGAGTAGAGATAGTAGAAGATACATACGTGCGAGGGACAGTGTGAAGATAGCCTATCGCGCTGACGCTGTTCAGACGATTCTTCAGTGCCGCAAAAGCAGATGACTGGGGCAATAGCATCAAAAGCCCGTAGAGGCATTTGTAAAGATGAGGGTATCTTTCAGGCTCCAGCAATTGAAGCCTAAGGTCTTGAGCTTGTTAATACAAAGGCATGGCAAAAAGACGAGAGCGCCTTACAGGTAAAGACCGGCGACTCAAGTAGTTGCACGAGCTTATCGATTTGAATGAGCATGTTGACTGTCATTTCCAAGTCGCCACTGTGATTGTTAGATATGCTCAATAAGTGAGGAAGAGACCTTACAAGATCTGCAAGAGATTATATGCCTGCTCGTAAGCTTGAGCAAGGAGGCAGAGTGAGAATGTGGCCACGGCATTGTGGCACCATGATTTGAACAAAGTAACGAAGAACGTTTGACCGTCCTGAAGGGATTAGCAAGTGCAACTGAAAAGGCAATTCGTACTGACTCTCGTCTCCATATTTCGCAGTCGCTTCCGTAGATCTGCCAATTCAGGTGCTGTGATCAAGTTGTTGTTCAAGTTTTGCACCATGATGGAAGCAAATTCCACATCCTGACTAATTTAGCGAGGTGCAAACCCAACAAATTATGAACATAAATACCTCGTCTTTCTCTAAACAGTCTGCAAGAGTGCGGTAGATTCGCTCTGCGCTTAAACTGACGCACAATTGCCGGATAATCAAATTACCCCTCGTCTCTAATAGTCGCCGGTCCGTACAGAAGAGCTTCAGGAGGTTCACCATGAAGGAAGTGAAATACGAATCATCGCTGTTTCTAGAGATTTGCGATAAGAGGAGAAGATCTCGAGTTACGACAGCTTCCGATGGGTCTGAAAGGGTCTTGAGTAGAGCGGGAAATGTTCCATCATTGATGGCCAGCAGCTGTTTCCACACAATGTCAGTATTATACATGCTGTCTCCACTTGTCTGAGACCTACTTTTCGAGGCGCTTTCCGATGCAACATTATCAACCACGCCAAGGCTGCGACACGTGTTGCTTCATGCTCGTTGAGAAATTGTAGAGTAAGCGCATTTACTGCTGCCTCATAGTCCAAGTCGGTACTCGGTCGCGGTGCAGGTGGAGATTCGTCTGGGGTCGTCGAAGCTAGTGCATCTGTCACAGTTGCCGTTCTACTCTCTGGCGCGAGCTCCCGATTGGGTGGCCGGGAACCTCTGCTAGACACAGTTGATTCTCGTCGCTCCTGGAGTGAGCCTTCCTTGACAGCGCTCGCCACAGTCGAAGGGACAGCTAGGAGTGTAGGAGGCGGCTCGATGGCTTTTTGGGAGTCGTTTGATAGGGACACAATGTACTCCATCAAAGATGTATTCACCCGATTGGCTGCCTGGCAGACTTGCTCTACGTCGCTGGACATTGCAGGGAGGACCTGGGACAACAGTCGAGGCACGAAAAGAAGGATGTCTTCGGGGCAGATTTCGAAGAGAGTATCAATCCATCGCAGTACAGTCAGTTGGATCTCCTGATCTACAAGACAGTTAGTAACGAAATTCGGACATGTCGATAGCTTGTTAGGCTCGTACCAGAAGACTCGCTCAGGAATGTGACCAATATGTCAAGGATCTTGGGATGATCAACTTGGACGTCCTGGCCGGGAACCCAATCGCCATCGCCACTGCTCGAATCTTCATTTGCTGTATCGGATTCGCTCTCCGCAATGCTTTCGGCTTGGCCATCTTTCCTCGCTTCCGCGTCAGGTTGCAGACTGTCCCGGCTGGCTACACTGCGGGCGCTTCGACTGCTCTTCTCACTCTTCATGCTGGAGTCCGATCGCCTTGGGGCATCGTCCCCATGACTTCGCCGACTTTCGGCGATGCCTTTCTTGATGCGCGATATCTTCTTGATCTCTGCAAGGAATCGGTCCAGCGCGACTTGCGTTGTATTATGCACGTCTTGATTAGGATCACTGAGGAATTTGAAGAGACCGCCGAGAAATGAAGGAAGATATGAGACAAGCTCAAGATCGGGGATGGAGTCGAGGAGTGTGATCCAGGACACGAGGAAAGTCCTAGTGAAGGGGTTTATGACGTTGATCCTCTCTTGCAGGAGCGGGACGAATCGCGCAAGGGAAAACGCAGTCGGTGGTTCGATTGAAACGACGTCGTCCTTGGTAGAATCCGAATCAGGCTGCTCTGAGGTATGCAGGACCGACACATATGATGCCGACGACTCTGACACGATATCTTTGATCAACCGATCCAGCAGCTCTGCGCCATTCTTCACGGACAGTTCGTTGTCAGCAGCGAGCTAAGGGCTAAAGTCAGCAAGGGGATTACCGATACATCACGGCCAAAATGATAGCCTGGGTGTTGCCGTACTTTGCAGAGGGCATCGAAGACATCATTGAAGTAGATGAGGATCTCGCCCTTCGCAACCTTTGCGATGTTGTACATGCTCTCGCATGCGTAGTATCTGACCCTAGCATCTTGATCACTGAAGCATGCAAGCACAGGAGGAACTATCTCCTCAAGATGTCGGGCTACTTCCTGGGACTTCTTAGCAATGTCCTGTCCGTGTCGAGTCCATATCTTACAGATCCGAGAGCGATTGAGGCGGCGGCCAAGCCAATGAGGCCGCCATTCCTCGCGTGGGGCTGGTGAACGGCGTAGGCGTAGTCGTGGCAGAGTTCGTGGACGATCTTCGCTATCCGATCATGGTCGTTCGCCGCGAGTGACTCTCGGATGAGCGCTTCCAATCTAAGTAGGTGTTGATGTGGTCAGGATACCGGTTCCGTGTATACGAAGAGGGACGTATGAGCGGAAAAACCTACTCGAGGGCACCACTCTTTCTCTTGTCGTACAGCTTATCGTTCAAAGCTTTCTGGATGTTTGCATCCATTGCAGAGGCCTATCGCTGCTGCAATGGCATGGCCCGTATCCGTGGCTCGTCTGAGGTTGTAGGTGTGGCAGTCCGCTGTGATGTGTTGCTGTCAGGAGAGGCAAGCAGTTTGGTAGAACTGTCGTGCTCCAGCCTCGAGCGCGGCGAGCAAAGCTGGACGCGTTGACCCAGAGTTGTTCCGCTTGTGAGGTCAGTCCAAGTCAAAGCTCCAGCCACACTAGCGTGCCATGCGCCACAGACCCGGCCCGGCGACTTGCCGATCAAGTTTTCGACCCCAGCCGTCGCCATCGTCATAAGGCTGCGGATGTCACGTGTAGGCACTGTCTGGGGTAGCCTTGGGGGGACTGTTTCGAACTCCCGTCCAGCGAGCAAAAGGAAGTCCGCCAACGCATTCCGCCACCACCTCTGTCACTGTGTGCCTCCATGACTGCCGTCGACTGTCTGCTCGTTTGTCTTCAACGAGGACACATGTGGCGCCATAATCACAACAGCCTTACCTCCCGGATGCCATACCGAGCATGGAGAAGCTCAAGCAGCTGGCTCTCCGCCCCAAGAGACGGAGTGAACTGACAGCAGCCGGTCTCCGCCATTGGGTGCTTGCCTTGTAAGATAAGATGATTCCCGCTGTGATTGTCGTAAGGCTAATATCTCTAGTGTCGTCTGCAACTTCAATGTGGACTTGGGTATGGACAGTCCACCCCTTGATTCGTGATGTCTCCTGACCGATACCAAAGGACCTGAAATCGAGCTGGTCTACCCACCGAGCATCGAGTTTTCTCAGTCTGATCTTTTGGCAATGTGTTTCAGCAGGTAAGAAAGGAGGCGGAACTAGTGTCTTTTTGTCTTTTTGTCTTTGAGTTCCAGCGTTCTCAAAGTCCACTCGTATTCTTGGCCAGCATAGAGGACGACAGTCTACCGAAACGCTCATCGGATGGTTCTACGTCTTTGTGGATTTGAAGTATCACAAGGCGGTCATCCAACTGATGTCTTTTCCGAAGCCGAACCGAGGAGATCTCAATACGTGCCGCTGAAAAACTCCTCGAGGAACCTAAATGTGGCTTGATTGGATTTATTTTCGAAACAGACTGGTCACGGGCTTGGGATCATGTCGCCCCTGTGATTCCTCAGCTAGTTGTTGTATCGAACCTTTGCTAACCTTTCCGCGTCCCTAGTTTTCCAGAGCGTCATGACACCGAGATAGTGGACGATATCAGTTTTCAATACTCGATCCGAAATAACTCTCCTGATGTCCGTTTAGATTCTCCTCATGCACCGTATGGAAGTGCGAGCGACTTGTACGGACACTGCGTTTTCCGGCAGGAGTACGATCGACGCACTAAGAGAAGCTTCAACCAAAAGAGCTTGGTGTTGATCTCAAATCATGACTTTCCAGCTTTGTATCTGGCTATATTGCAGAAGATGACAGCGTCCGGATTGATCAGTGACCCCTCAGCCTTGGAAGCAGCGTGTGCGGAGATTGCGAGCTGGCCAGCGCCATCTATCGGTCGGCTTGAACTCCCATTTCTCGGCTCTGTTTTTGTTCTCGAAATGTGAGTTCGGAACATGATTACTTAAAGAGGATGCTGACTTTTGCAGAGCGCCTCACGCTGCATTTCCGATGCAAGGACTCCCAACTCCTTTGGCTATGCAACAAGCTACACGATTGGCGTTGTATGCCTATCAACCAGTTGGCATATGGAGCAAGCTCATTCCTTGCATGCCCTCTCTCTCGGAACTCTACGTCCTCTTCGAAAAGCTTCTGATATGCGAAAGCGTCATAGTCCTTGCCAGGAGCCCCCAACTTTGCAGCGAATTCGTCTCTGCCATGAAGGATCTCATCCGCCCAGTGCCTTACGCTGGGATTGTGCGTCCGTATGTGGTCATGCAGAGCGACTTCATCAGCATGGGTATCGATGGTGGAATGCCGCGGCCAATCATTGTCGGGATCACGAATCCATTCCTGCTTCAGAGGATTCTGGGATCTATGGACAAAAGTGGACGACCGAAGCCACATGTCATTTCTTTGAACGATTCGGGCGAGCCCCTTGATACTGTTCCCCTGAAGCCACAACGCTCACAGCGGCACAATAAGACGCTCGGTGCTGCCGAAGCGAGCGGTCCTGGAAAGAAATACCTGAAGTCTGACCACTCTTTCATGAAGGAGATTAGCAACATGATGAAGAGCGAAGCTTCGTCAGAAATGGTCGGATCTGTGGTCCGTCGACACTTTGCCGAGTTGTCGGCGCAATTCCTTTCCCCTGTCCACCGGTACCTAGCGACGAGCATGTCATCCACTTCGGTGCTCTCTCCAGGTGGGAACGTGCAGTATGGAAATTTCTCCGAGGCAGAGTTTCTCAAGAGTCTCGGGAAATTCGGCACTTCGGTGAACTTCAGAGGCCAGAACCCGATTCAAAGGCACAGAGCACGCGATGGACTCTACGAGCAGTTCTGTCGATCTCCGAACTTCTATTCCTGGCTCGAGATGAAACTCAGCCTGGAAAAGGAGGCTTCAGCAGGACTATTGTCGCAATCTCCCACGAAGCCTGGATGATCCAAAGGGGCAAGCTCAAAGAAGGTGTATAGGACACATATGACGATGACTGAAGCTTTCGACGGGTTCACTTGAGAATTCTGAAATCATCAGGCAGTCTCTAGAACGTCTATAGGGACAGACCTCTCCCAGCGTCTATACCGGAAATTTCCCAGTCATTCCGGCGATATCATGGACGTGTGCGAAGACAACTTTGGAATCTACATCAATTGCTGTGGGCGACAGTGTTGGTAGAGCTGAGATGTAAAGCTCAGAGGACAGCGTAGGCTGCAATCACCACTATTTGAAGAGTTGCCGTTTCTCCCACATTTCGGCCGTCTTTTCATGGCCTTTCCATTAAAGACTGTGTTTTTGGATACTTTCAGTATCCTCATGAATTATGATGACAGGCACGTAACAGCGAGGAAGGATGGAAGGGAGAATCAGGAATAGTCGAGTATCGATATCGAAATTCAAGCAACAATACTTGATTATTAATCAAATCGTAGCGCACTTGGAACTTCTTTCTTGACTTTCGTGCACACAACGTAAGCCCTGAGGCCATCATCAAACATCTATGATTGATCGGCCGCTTGTCCTCTAGGTCTTCAAGTCAGGACCGCCGGGAAGTGGCGAATATTGCCCTTCGGAAGCGATCCGGACTGTCTTGCCATATGCTGAACATATAGCAGTGCTGGCGACTGGTTCGTTTTGAGAATCATGTTCCCATTTCCTGTCAGAACGCTGCTTTGCAAGATGAAAGAGTCGAGCGAACATCGGGGTTTACTTCTGTTTGATAAGAAGTCGCATCTCACCCCTTTTCAGGAGCTGCCGGTTTGTCCACGATCTTGGTGACCTTGAACATGCCCATGACACTCCCTTGAGTCTTCGGGGCAAGTTTGAGGTTGGAGAATCGCGCTTCTGGTAATCGCTTGCCGGCTTTGATGCTGTCGATGACCCTAACAGATACGATCATTAGTCGCACTTCTTCAAGCACCTTGAGACCAGCTGCCAACTCACCATTCGACTCCAACGAAATTGACTCCTTTCCCTCCCATCCTCGCAATCTCCTTCTGTATCTTCGATCCAGACAATCCACCTCCTGCTCTCCTGCCCGCGTCGACAGTACCTAGTATCACATGCGTAACGCTCCGTCGACCGAGAGATATAGACGTCCGCGCCCCATGGGACGCGAGAAGCTGTTTGAGCTTAAGATCGGAGACGAGAGGTGCAGTGGATCCATTGATGTAGAAACACAGCTGGGAGAAGATCTGGGGTTCCCTCGGCGGCGCAGCCCTGTTTTCTTGATCCTCGCCAGCACTCTGAAGCTCTCCCGGACACTCTCCAACCGCCTCCTCCAGCTCTATCCGACCCAATCCACCCTGACTCCCAAGATCCAGCTGCTGCTTCTTCCCAGCAACCTCCCACAAGCTCATCTGCCCATTTTTCCTCAACCCCGACGCCCCCTTCTCCCATCCTCCATTCGCCTTCCTGCCATCTTTTCCGAATCCCTCACTTCCCGCTCCTACAGTGTCCGCGACACGCTTTCCACCACCGTCGACGCCGGCGCGGAATTGGGAGGCGAGTTTGAGGTTGCGTGAGTCGCGCCAGGAGGTGCTACCGCCGAGGCGGTTTTCGGCGCGCTGGTGGCCGGTGGAGGAGGAGTTCCAGGCGTCGAAGATGTTGCGGGTGGGTTGAGGGTTGGGATTTGCCAGTTTTATTGATGGACTTGTTGTTGTCGTGTTGGAGGGGTTGGATGGCGGGGGCATTTTTGGTGGCGTTGTGAGACAGACGCGGGTACGATTCAGGTCCTCGGAGGGGATTCCGCATGGGCTATTCTGTGTGGTTGAAGATGCTGGTGTTGAGTTGCTCTATGGTGGTTCGAATAAGAGTGAAGGCATTTCCATGACACGCTTGTCTGTGGAAGAAATAGTTGTGTCTTGGAACAGCTTCGCGAGACCTAATGTTGACGCCTGCGTTTCTATGGACTGGCTCCCCGGCAACCAAAGAAGACCAATTGAACGTCACCTATTTCCCCCTCATCGTCAGATATACTGACCACCGCGACGTGAAATGGAAAGATAAGTGCCGACTGGTAAGGTGCCGAGCAATACAACTCTCACCCATTTGATTGGCTCTCCAAAAGGCTACTTCTTCAGGCATATCTCGCTGTCACGTGACGGTGACAGCTGCACCGCGAATCCCTTCCCCCTGGGCTCTAGCTCAGGGCCCCCATCAACTAATCCACACACAGCTCCATCTTCCCCTGCTTTCCCCAGCCGGACTCCCGGTCACCGCCAAAAATGGAGAATGTAGATAAGCGCGACCGCCGCCTGTTGCTCGCAGCCTGCCCAGCCTCCGTTTCCCTGGGCATCAGTAGGTACCACACGGAGTACCTCCAAGTTCCAACCTCTCAATGGCCGAGCCGGGCAGTGTTAGTCGCAGACGCGGCAGCAAGCTCTCGACCGACAGCGACACGCTCGCGCTTCTCGGCAAGAAACAGGTGCTCAAGCGGCGCTTCGGCTTTCCGTCACTGCTGGCTTTTGCGATATGTGAACTGATCACGTGGTACGTCTCCCCTTTGGTCGAACCAGCCAATGGTGTTGGACCCGTTGTTAATTACCGGCTTCCTTAGGGAGACGGTTCTTGCGTTATTCTCCCAGGGTTTCACTAATGGCGGACCTGCTGGGCTTGTTTATGGATTCATTATTGCGTGGCTCTCTACGCTTTCCGTATATACGGTGATAGCGGAGCTTGCCTCCATTGCTCCTATTGCTAGTGGGCAGTACTATTGGGTTTACATGCTTGCGCCGCCCAAGTACAAGAAAGTCTCATCATACATGGTTGGGTGGCTGACCAGTCTAGCATGGTAAGCATTGGCAGATTGCTCCTCAGGAAGCATTGGAGCAGAACTTAACATTCGCTTTTAGGATAGCAACAGTCGCCACCGAGTCACTCTTCGCGGGAACTATTATACAAGGATTGATTAATCTTAGTCACCCCGAGTACACTGAACAGCTCTGGCAAGGGACCCTCTTGACCTGGGCTGTGATTGTAATCAATGTCCTCATCAACACCATCATTCCCGACGCACTGCCGAAGATCGAGCTGCTGATAATGGTACTTCATCTTTGCGGCTTCGTTGGCATCATGGTCGCCCTCCTGACCACGGCAGAGATAGGATCGGCAGAATCAGTCTGGTTAACTAGTCTCAACCGAGGCGGATGGCCCACTCAGGGGTTGTCCTATTGCGTAGGATTCTTGGGCAACGTAGCCACATTCGTCGGCGCCGATGCCTCTGTCCATATGGCCGAGGAAGTGAGTAACGCTGCCATTAACATCCCGCGTGCCATCACGGCCGGCATGATAATCAACGGCTGCATCGGTTTCGCCATGATGGTCACGGCCTTGTACTGTCTCGGACCGGACGTGGACAGCATCCTGGACAGCCCGACCGGTTTCCCCTTTCTACAGATCTTCTACAACGCCGTCGGCACGCGTGGCGGAGCAGTAGCCATGGGCGCCATAGTTCTGATTCTCACCTGGGCCTGCTCCACCGGCATTACCACCACGGCGAGCAGAATGACATGGTCGTTCGCCAGAGACAAAGGCACGCCGTTCTCCCATATCCTCAGCAAGGTCGATCCGAGGACGCAAGTTCCCATCATAGCGGTCTTTGCTGTCACCGGCTTTGCCATGCTCTTAACCTGCATATACTTTGGCTCCGCGACCGCTTTCAACGATGTCATATCCCTCACTATCACCGGCTTCTACGGCTCATATCTTATCCCTTCGGCGCTTCTGCTGTACCACCGAGTCAAAGGGAACATCCTACCCTATGGAAGTGTCGGCGAAGATACGGAGGACCTTCGTCCTCGAAACTCAGATTCTCCTGAAGGGGCGGCGTCCGGAAAGTCAGATGACGTCCAACGAATACCGGCGGGTGATGCAGATATCAGGCAAGAGCGAATCACCTGGGGACCGTGGCATATGCCTGGAATTCTGGGCATTGCCATCAATGCCTACGCCTGTATGTATATGGTGTTCGTTATCTTTTGGTCTGTGTGGCCACCTCAGACTCCAGTCACCCCTGACACGATGAATTATTCTATCGTTGTGACTGGGGGCGTCATGATCCTGAGCGTTGTATGGTATTACATTGGTGGCAAAAAGCAGTACAAGGGACCCGTTGTCGACGAGGACGTAGTGGAGGTTGTCAGGAGAAGGAAGAGTAGCGTTGTTGTGGAGTGAGCCGTGCTTGTCAGGGGTAACTGCACGTCATTCTGTGATGTTACGCCTGTAGATATCCTTCCATCAAAACTCGAAACGTTTTTCAGGTCCATTAGGATGTAGTGTCTTGAACGCGATGGCAGAAGTGATTTTTGAGCACAGTGCCCTGATCGAACTGGTCCTAAAACACCGAAGATTCGCACAGTTTAAATATAAGGAGTCGATTTCCAGTCAGCAATGCCTCTATTTTACCAGTCCAAAGAGTTTCCCAGCCACAGGATCCCATTCATCGTCCCATCGCACTTCACACTCTTTGAGCGCGCCTCTTTTCAGTTTCTCCAAATGGTCTTGACGGTCACCGAAAAGCTCCAACAACCGACCAGCTAGCTCGTCAGCACTTCCGAACCCTTCACCGTTGACACCTTCAGTCACGAGTTCTGGCCAAGCCTCGAACCGGTTCCAGCCGACGACGGGGAGACCAGCGCCAAACATGTCCACCACCTTCATCGGAAGGTCAACTCCAGAAGATGAGGTATGGAGGGAAACTCCAAGATCGGCCGCTCCGAGAAGAGATGCATAATCTTCCGTGCTGAGCCATGCGGTGACTATGATGACATTGTTGAGCTTCTTCTCTTGGTTCAGTGCTTGAATTTTGGAGAGATAGTAATTTTTCTGCGGACCTTTGCCTGT
Organism: Aulographum hederae CBS 113979; assembly: GCA_010015705.1. Classification (NCBI taxonomy): domain Eukaryota; kingdom Fungi; phylum Ascomycota; class Dothideomycetes; order Aulographales; family Aulographaceae; genus Aulographum; species Aulographum hederae. The sequence continues at coordinate 300,667 of ML977168.1, forward strand.
AATGATGGCGAGTATCTTTGGGAGCTTTGTGTTTGTGGTTGCCTTTGCTGAATATATGACAAGCGCATCCAGGAGCAGCGAGAAGTCTTCGTCAGCTGTCCATGATGTGGAGCTTACAATGAGTCTCCATCGTCTCTGCTTGATGTCTTCCGCATATTGTGCGGTTTCAGGAAGCTTGTCAAGGAAAGCTGATCTGTCCATTTTGCTGAGAGGCTGAAAATGTGCTGGAGGCCGGTCATGCAGTGGACGAGCGGTTATTCCAGACATCTCGTTCAGGACAGCGGACATTGCGTTCGTTACAGCGAAGTGAGCGGTAGCCATGCGAGAAAAGAAAGTCTCATACAACTGAGATACTCGAACAAGGGGGTGAGAAGGGCCAAGCTTTAATGCGAGAATAGAGTAGCCGAAGTTGTGCCAGTCAATAACAAGTCTTGTATTACGAAAGAAGCAGACGAGCTGTGCAACAGCCAGAGTGGGTATAGAAGGGGGATTTTGGACCAGCATCCATTTTGCCGGCTGAGTGCGGTAGGCCAGCGCACGATAAAGGCTCCATACCTGCCAGAGCACCTTCAGAGGACCGAGAATCAGGAACAAGAGCTTGTTGCTGGTCTGCAGGCCACTCGGCGCCGGATCAAGCGGTACTATAGTGACGAGAGGACTGCTGAGGAGATCGGGATGGATTTCTGACTCCTGATAGCCGATGATATCAACGCGGCCGCCATGCTTTGCGATGCTGGCGGCGTGGTATTGCATGCGAGGGCTGCGGCCGATATCTCCAAGGACAACCATCTGGACAGATGTCTCCACGCTCAACTGCTTGGGAGCGGCGATTTGCTCCTCAGCGGTCATCTCGCTTTCCTCTTTTTCCTTGGAGCCGTCGGGGGACGCCAGCTGGATGAGCTCCTTCCTATACGGGTCATAGGATGTTGGGAAAGTGGCCAAGAAGACGAGCACGAGCACGACTGTGACCAGCCCAAGCGGCAGCCATATTGCGATGAAGATTTGCGCAAACGACATGAGGGGGAGCTGAGGGGAAGGAAGAGAGAAGGGGACCTGGGATGCACTTGGGCGCAATATAATTAGGTAGTATTATAGAAGAGGCCCCGTGACGTTGGAAGAAGGTTCGCCGATGCAGATCCAGTGGAGGTGGACAAGGACCGGGGCTAGCCGGGGTTAAGAGAGGTGCAGGTGAGGTGAGGTGGTGCCTCAGCCACCCTGTCACCAGCCCCTATCCGCGCGCGCCTCATCCATCAGAGCCGCCGAAGCTGCACCTGCAGGTCCAAGGAAAGTCCCCTCCATTCCCCATTCCAGCCCACCACGCCAGATATTCACGTAGCCTTGCGACTTCTGCTTCACGAAGCATGCCCGGCCGACCATTGACCCTCCTCCCTCCATCTTGACCCACGAGGTACGAGCCTTCCACCTGCAACGTCAAACCTCCCTCGATGTTGTCCAAAGTCCAACTCGGCCTCACCTCACTGCGCTTCTAAGTAAACGCAGTCCTCGACCACGCACTTTCCCACGTCATGAGCTCCGCCTACGCCCTTCCTCTCACCTCACATACTCACGACTTCCGCCCGCACAGTCATGCCTCACCTCACAACACGTCGCCGCTATTCGAAAAGCATGCTTCTCGTCCTGCGTTAGCTAGCGACACCTCTCCCACCAAACAACCCTTGAAGAACCCTCCCGCGCCGCACCGCTCTTCACTCGACCCAATGCGCCAATCTCGAGCTCGTCCGCGAGGCGAGTCTGACTTGGGACGCTCAGTCTCCAAGCTGAACACATCTGGTGCCGGATACGGCTTTCCCCCCGTCGCTGAAGATGCCACCAGCGCCGTGTATGTTGAGGCTTATTTGTTCGATCTCGAGGCCGGCTGGCTAACAATTTGCAGAAACAAGCGCTGGCTATCAATTCCCGAGATAATCACCGCGCTCCTGATCGCATTGCCTTACATTTTCGCCTCCCTAGCATATCCAGAAATCCCAAAATTGTCTGCCGAAGCCATCAATCACCAGCGTGTTTGGAATGTCCACACCGGCTCTGACTCGATCCCTTCAGATGTGCCAAAGCACTCGTCTCTCATACACGCTTGCGCACTTTCGTCTGGAGCTCTGTTCCTAGTCGGTTTCATCGCTAAGGTGCAAGCATCTGAAAAGCTTTCGGGCAAGAGGAAGACTGGACTGTCCAATGGTGGGGTTGGTGTTCGAAAAGTGGACAAGAGTTTACTGGGAGCTTCGCCCCTGGAGCGTGTCTTGCCACGTATACTGAGCTTTGGACTGCCATTCTATGCTGCCCTGAACCTGGGCGGCGTCAAAGTTGCTCTGGTTATGCTCGCCGCCATTTCCAGCGGCATCAGTGGTCTCGATGGTCGACCGGTGAGGAATTCGTTCGTGGAGGGACTGAAAGAAACGATCCAGGCCAAGAAGCTAACATGTGCAGCCATGTTGTTCATCATGCTGTGTGATCTTTTGAGGACCTTCTCAGCGGATTCCATCACTCAATTGTTCGGAGGCTATCTCGCACTGACGATATCTGCGTTCGTTCTTCCACCGCCAATCTCGACCCTAGGACGGTCAGAGTTCTTAGGGAAGCGCACTACGTCCAGCTCCACCACTTCAGCAGTGCCTTCTACGCCTTGGGATGAGAATCGAGGAGCCGTTCGAATTCGTACTCCGACGTTGCTGTCTCCTCTGATCACGAGCAAGCAGGACACCAATCTCACTCTCCTTGCTGGCCTTGGGCTATGCGCATTGACCGTCTTGATTTCGGCCATCTCGTCGACGCCATCATTGGTGTCCTACTCCTCCATGACCTTCTCCACGCTGTCTATCGCTTGCGTTGTGGGCTCTGTCTTTGCCGCGCAACCTCAAACCCTCCACACCGCACAGAAGGTTGGCACCGGTATTGGTTTCTCGTTGATCGCATTGAGCGCTTTGTTGGTGCACCCCGGGGCTCGGGGTGTCTCCTTTCTCGAAGTATTTCTCTCGGGTCTTTGCTATACCGCCGTTCTGGTTGACGATCCCGCAACTTCGTTTAGTCCTGTCAAACACACTCATAGCCACAGTAAAGACCACTCGCACTCGCATTCGCACCACCAGGGTCATGACCACGGAAAACATGGAAAGCACCAAGAACATTCATTGCTTACGGCCTATGTCCTCAAAATATGCACTCCGGGTTCTATCCTGCATAATATCATGATAGAGAAGGACTCGCGGCGCATCGCATATTTTGGATCGTAAGTGCAAGTCGAACCTGGTTGTTTTTTTCGCCCCACTAACACTCTTCATAGGCTCAACCTGGCATTCATGGTTGTCCAATTCTTTTACGGTTTCGTAAGCGGTTCGCTTGGCCTCCTCACCGACAGCATACACATGCTTTTCGACTGCGCTGGTCTGGCTGTTGGTCTTGCCGCGGCGGTTATGAGCAAATGGCCTCCATCGATCAATTTCCCTTACGGCTACGGCAAGATCGAAAATCTTTCGGGGTTTGCAAACGGTATTTTCCTCATGCTCGTGAGTGTTGAAATTATCTTTGATGCTCTTGGACGGCTTCGCGAAGGTACGGAGCTCCGGAGGCTCAACGAGTTGTTGATTGTCAGCATGCTCGGCTTCATTGTCAACATTGTCGGGCTGACAGCCTTCGGACACGCTCATCACGGTCATGATCACGGGCACGATCATGGACATTCTCATGGATCGCATGGCCACGATCACGGAGATCATGGTACGCCTCGGACCAATTTATCAGTTCCGCCTACGCCGCTTTCCGCGAACACACCAGCTCCACCGCCGTCACATGCTCCACACCATCACCATCACCACGAAAATGAGAATATGCAGGGTATCTTCCTACACATTCTGGCTGATACGTTGGGTTCATTCGCAGTTATCCTCTCCACGCTCCTAGTCAAGTTCAATGGCTGGATGGGTTGGGATCCTCTTGCCTCGTGCCTCATCGCAATCCTAATTTTCGTATCGGCCCTGCCGCTTGTCAAAAGTAGCGGCATGAGACTGCTGCTCACTCTTCCTGATGAGGTAGAATACAGCTTGCGTGGCACTTTGCAAGAAATCAGTGGTCTTCGCGGCGTTGTTGGCTATGCCGTCCCAAGGTTCTGGCTGCAGGATACAGTGTCTGCAAAGGGCGAACACAAGCACGATCATCATCATGAACACGATCACAACCATCATGAACACGATCATCACGATCACGGGCATGGACACGAACACGACCACTCTCATGGCGGAAATTGCAAAGACCACGATCACGGCCACGGCCACGATCACAGTCACGTTGATTCCCCAGGAACCGAGTCTGACGGCGAACCCAAGATCCTTGGTGTGATCCACGTCATCGCCTCCCGCATCTCCGACCCTGAAGACGTTCGCGAGCGCACCGTACTGTTCCTACGGGGCAAGGGCATGGACGTTGTCGTGCACGTCGAGAAGGAGGCGGAAGGGAAGTGCTGGTGCGGAGGCGGCGTCAAGATCGGTTGATATCGTTCGAGAGAAGGTCGTCTTTTCCTTTTTTAAGTTTTGTGACGAACGGTTTCGTCAAGGCCTTGCTTAGTCCATCCTTGCTCGAGAGGACATGATTATTGTGGACTTTTCTGGTCTGGATAGGTAGATTGCTGCTGCTCCTGCTGCATTTTCAGGGCGCGCGTGTTAAGTACGATTGAAACGGATCCGGGTTGAACTGGACTACTCTTGGGGAGCATATGATACCAACGATGAATGGGCGATCTTCCTGTGAAACTTTTTCAATGTATATACCTTTTTGCATGAGGCGGATTTGGGAATTCAAAACATCAAGTTATTTTTGCTAGCAGCTGAGTACGACCGGAGGCATCAGAGGTTCAGAGCTATGCAGTCATAAGTCATACTGGACATAGTTCCCGAAGTCGGAGCTTCAGCACCATGGGCGGAAAAGACCAAGTCATGTGCCAGATTTGGTGCTCTTGCCATGAATGCGCGTGAGTAAGGAAGTGAAATTACCTTAGCGATTCAATTGGCGAGATTTTGGTTGGCATTCTAGGCGAGTCTATGATCCTTATCCGATCCTTATTCCTCGTTCTGTTCTGTGTTCTGTTCTATGTTCCATTCTATGTTCCATTCTATGTTCCATTCTATGTTCCATTCTATGTTCCATTCTATGTTCCATTCTATGTTCCATTCTATGTCCTATCCCTTATGCTTTCTAGCCCTGCCCGAATTCCGCGAGGTTGAAACCCTTGTAGAAAAAAGTTTACTCCATCCTGGCTGCGATGACAAAGACACCTCCATACCTTGCCGACGGTGAACAATGCTACACCAAGGGAGAACCACAAAGAGCCAAACCCAAATAACGTTATTAAATCACCTGGGCATCTCAGTGCTCCATCCGACACCGATCGGAAGCTTCCCAGCTGCCCAAGCCGAGAGGAAAATATTAATGTGCTCACAAGCTCCCCAAGTCCAATAATTCAACAAAGAACAAGACAAGACATGGACCAAGAAATTTGCAAGCGCCAAAAAAGATCAGTGCGCTCCTCGAGGCGACCTGGCGCCAAGTCATACAAGCGAAAGCCTTCTTCGCTCCCAAGCTCCTGCGGCAGGGCCCAGCGGCGGCAGGGTCTTGGTCTTGGTGCGGAGCGGGCTGCGGAAGAGGAATGCCGGCCTTCCTTTTTCTTCCTATTAGAAGAAAATTTGATAGGGCATGAATTTGATATTGGAGGTTTCCGATGTTGTGGTCAGGACCGATTGTGCAACAACAAGCTTGGAACCTCATATAGTGGCACGTAAAATTGCTTGTAGCTGTAGCCGTAGCTTGCGGGTGAGTAGTGAGAATAACGTGGTTTTTAGGTACGGTTTCTTTTCGAAATAGGAGACAAGAAAACCAGGCCCCCGCTTTCTTCGACCTCAACATGGCAACGACTGTTCATTGCATAGAATCTCTCCTTTCAGCCCTCGGCACGTGAAATAGAAGGTCGGTCCACAGGTGAGTTAATCGTGCCACAATTATCGTTAAGATGGGGACGAAGAAAATTATGAAGGCGAATTAGCGCCCTCCCCCCGGGATCCCAGAGATCAGATCGAAGTTCAATACTCCGTAGAAGGGGACATGATCGAGTAATAAAGTTCAAACAGAAGAAACAGAAGAAGGTTGCGGCTCTGGCAGAGCTTGATTAAAAAACCGTGCTCATCGGCGGTGTGATCTGCAGGTGTCTTGGGTCCGAGTCGCAGGACGGGGAATTTATTTACAGATAAATTAAAGAAGGGCTGATGATCCGTAAGAAACAGATTTTGTTTCCTAAAAGGATACGAGCAGAAAGAGATAGGACTGAAGAGAACACAAGATCAAGCTTCGACGGTGCGAGCGAAGATTGTGGCTAGAAAGGCAGGGAAGGTGTTTCGGAGAGCATCGAATCAAAGTGTGACGCTGTTTAGGAGGTAATACATGCTATGATGCCATGGCACTTGGGCATTGTCTCCTGCTATCCAGGTAGCATCCCATGGACTGACAGTATTCGTTGTATTTTCCGCAGAGTACTCCATAGATGGCAAACAACGAGGTACGTTATTGTACGGCATCGGGCACTTTGCCGCATCGTACCAACCCATCCAACCTCGATCCGAGTGGATCTGAGAGGAGCATGTCTTGGCAGGCGAGTGGAAAGCCGGTAAGATTCAAAGATATCACACTTCGATCTCCAACCCATCCACGGGCCATCCATGGCACACGCACCCAGGATGGATGCTGCAGCTGGAACGAGTGAGCCTGGGCTCGCTGGCCCGCTCCACCCTTGGGCCTCTGGAGGGGATTTTTCCATGGCGGAAGAAGTGGCCCGCGGGCACGGGGACGGGGTCGTTTGTAGTGTAGAGCCAAGTCGATTGAAGTCGTGGAATTAGAGTGAACCAAGCTCTGGGGGCTTGGCGTACCTTAATCTGCTGATCCCGGGTCGGAAGCTGTCCCACGAGGGCCGCCCATTCTAGAACAACCCTCGGTTTTGCTTCTTCTCCATCGGCCCGCCTTCCAGACGCCCTCAGCCAGTCACTTCCTTCATTACTGAATCGACCAAGACTCTGCCGGCAACAAGTATAGCCGTGTGGGGTTGCACAGCTGATGGCCTTGGGGAGGCGGTTGAGATTTGAGGAGATGAGAGACCCCTTGGACTCGCTCTCGCCTCTCTGTACACACCCGAAAGGAGCAAATTTTGCGGTCAGACTCTCCAATAGTTGGACCCTCCAAGCTGGTGACAAGGGAGAACGACGCAAGCCAAGCCAAGCAAACACGAGGCAAAGCCGCAAATCGAAAAGCTTCTCCGACGCTAGCGTATTTTATCTTTATGCTTATCTGGCGTCGTGTCAATTCTAACCGAGTTCTGTCCTGCACCATCTCCTGCGCTCGTCATCATGGGTCAACCCCAGCCCCGAATAGATGAGCAAGGCTTGGTACCGCTTGACCTGTCGCATGCAAAACAAGCACCTAGAAGGAGCCCTCTCCGTGATCGTCGCCGTGGGATAGACAGACGGAAACCAGGCCGACAGCTGCGAGCAGCTGCCTACGATGATTGATGCCGATGCCGTCTGGGATGCCAACTTGCCCAGCTCGTGAAGGCGGCGGGCGCGAGGCTTGCTGCCACGAGGCTTTGTCGCTGACGCGGCCCATTCCCGGCCTGTTCAACGGCTTGGGGAGAGCCCGTTGGATGGTCGGAGGCTTGGAGCCAGTCTTTGAACGTTGGGGGCCTCGAAAGAGACACGACAAGTGCGAATCTTGGGATGTGAGAAGGGATTGGCAGTGGACCACTGGTTGCTGGGCGTGTCATTGCGGGTCTTGGGTTGACGCCCGCTCGTTTCGCCAAACAAATGGTCGAGCGCACAAGAAGAAGACGGAACGAGATTCGCTGGATGACGGCAGCCAAAGCAGTAAGATGACATGGTATGACAAGACAGAACCTGGAGTAGCCTCTCACTATTCGTGAATCGTGGTGCTCGCGTCGGATGGCCCAGTTGCAGACCAAATAATATGCTTATAACTGAAGCTTATCTGCGGGAAGCCTTGATTTGCGCCCACGGAGCCGAGACTCCACCAAGAAGCGCCGCGCTAGGACGAGCTGGGGTGCCTGGCGAAGGCGCAGCCATCGGGATGGAGCACAAGACAGGAGCGCAGAGGATTGGTTGTGCTTGTTACTTGGAGGTTGGTGTCTGCAGACATGGATGTACAGTACCTAATGCATCAATGCAGAGCAACATCTACATGGAGGAGTCGTCAGGACGATCAGACGGGGTCTGCGAGGCAAAGGGAAGGTGGCTACAACATCAAGGTGATGACAAGGACGAGGACACCAGGTCCCAGGAAGTAGAGCCGACCAAGTTCCAACGTGCGGCGCCCAGCTGTCCAAGCCCGTTAAGCGTAGTCTGTTCTGGGCGAATTTGGGGCGATCCGGTGGGGATGGCGTCGGATGAATTTAGGTTAGGCTTTGATGGGGACACTTAAGCTTAACTTGAAGCAACAGAGGGCTGATCCCGGCATCGCACCCCAGAGAGATTCGCTTGGTCTGCTGCTCCTGACGAACCGATAGACACGGGACAGGCACAGCTGGGAACGCAGCGGGCAGCGAGGGACAGACTAGCCGTGATGAGGAGAACAGCTACATCTTGTATCTTGTATCTTGTATCTTGTATCTCGTATCTTGTAGCTTGTATCTTGTAGCCTTGTAGCTTCGTAGGTAATGCCAACAGCCCAACGCGTGTGCAACAAGTCAAGAACGAGGCCGCTGCTGCGTTCTCACATTTTACTGGCGCCATCGGTCCCGCGGGAAGGCTTGGCCAAGCTGGGGGCAATGGAACCTCAAGCCACCAACTTTAGCCTCGCCTTGGCATTTCTTCGACTCGCCTTGGCATATCTTCGCCTCGTAAAAGACACATTCTGTCCTCACTCCTCACTCCCTGCGCCTGCCTGCTACGAGTTCTGCTGTCTTGATGTGCTCTGTCTCCTTCCCTCTGCTCTCATCACTTCCACAGCGACTGTTCCCATCAACTCCTTCATCCTGCCTTTGAACCACCCCTAGACCAACCTCCCTAGCCTTTCCCACATCCCGGTACCCAGGCTCAGGCTCCGGCTCAGGCTCAGGCTCAGGCCTCTCAACTCCAAGAACCAACACAAGTCCAATTGGACAGCTTCGAGAGCCACTTCAGGCTGCCCCCAGGTTAGTTTTTCTTACTCACCACAACATTGTAATTTCGCAACAAGTCACTGCACGTGTGAATGGGAGCTTGTTGTGCCTGCGGTGCCTCAATGTCTCACGTCACAGCTCCACCAATTTTACTCATTGCACCCTGTGGCACCACATCGCGTACTGACCCCCAACGCAGTCTTCCTCTCTAACAGTTGTTCACCACCAAGACACATCCGCCATGGAGACATACAACGGGCATGTGCGAACACCCCAGGATGCGATCATCCTCTTTGAGGCGTGTCGCATTGGCTTGCTACCTCGCGTCCAGCGTCGCCTGTCTGAAAAGGAACGCCAGCAGATCAAGTCCGGCTCCGTGTTCGTGTGGGATGAGCGTGAAGCTGGCATGCGGCGGTGGACCGACGGAAAATCCTGGAGTGCGAGTCGCGTGTCGGGCAGCTTCTTGACCTACCGTGAGATGGAGGGCAAGCGAGGCGGCAGTGGATTTCAGCCACCAAAGAAGTCTGCCAACAAGAGCGTGGATGCTTCAAGGCAAGGCGACCACTCTTCCGAAGGCGAAGAAGGACCCGATGGCTACAGATACAAGCCTGATGGTCTTATGAAGCAATCCTTCAGCATCACCACCAATAGCGGCCAGCACCTCCACCTCATCAGCTACTACGCTCGCTCAAATGCGCCTGGCGTTGCGCTGAAGCAGCCTTCGAATGACCAAACCTTGCGATCGATTCGTCCGGCTAAGGGCATGTATCCCGAGTCGTCCATAAACGAGACCACCAACGTCCCCGCCGTCACACGCAGTCCTATGCCAGACTCCCCATATCCACCTCCACCCCAGCAGCAAATGACCATGGGATCGCCTTATGGTCCTCCTCACCACCATCATCAGTACATTCCCCCGAATTATCCTCCCTGGCCTGGCTCTGGACCTGCGACGCCGCCAACTCACTATGGCTACTATCCTCCCCATCATCCTCCTCCACACCATCACCCTGGCATGCCTATGCACTCACCCTACGGACCGCCTCCATACCACCAGCAACATTACCATCATGGGCCTGGCCAGTTCGAGCGACCACCTCCACATCTGTCGCATCCCCCGAGTCTCCCACCGCCGCCACCTAGCTCCATCAGCAATGGCTACTCAAACCATCTTGCTCATCTGAACAGCCATTATCACAGCAACACACCACCTGCCACAAGGGATGCCCCACAGCAACCACAGAGTGCGCATGCAGGTATGCCTATCTTTCTGCGCCGCACACTGCTTGTCCTCGATTCTAACCTCGATGCAGACTCAGCCATCAACCGAGCACCATCCGCTCCCAAGCCTCATTCTCCCCCTGCAACAAATGGCTACAAGCCTCCTACGCCTCCTCCCACGGTGTCAGAGTCGCGCTCTCAGACGTCAGAGTCACTGCAGGTCCCTGAGCAAAATGGCAGTGCGAACGGCACGACGGAGGTAAATACGGCGGCCAATGGGATGAGCAATTCGAACGGCGCGACTACCCCAACTTCCAAGATGGCTCCCACCATTGCTGCTCTCATCAACACGAACTCAAGCGAAGCTGATGCTGCTAAGAGCGATAACAGCCGCGCAGGCAGTAAGACTCCGCCTAATGGCCACCGTGGTGGTACGAGGGAAATCGACGCGGGCAAATTGCCTGCCACGTCTGAGGACAAGAACGTGTTGAGGAGACTGGACAAGGTGTTTACGGCGTAGTACTTTTCCTATGTCACTTGCATATGCTTTGCAGACCATCACTTCTGGTGTTCACAGGCAAATCTTGTCGGGATGCATACTCAGGGGCAGCGTCGTCGCTACTCAAGCGTTTTCTCTGTATCTTTCGGCTCTTTCGCTGGTGTTCTCACACTGTATCATCTTAAGGAGGCAATCATCCGGGGCGGTACCAAAGAAGGACATTTTCGTCAATAGCATCTCTGGCGCTTGCTTCTGTTCAAGGGAGGAGTAGCGAGTGGAATGGAGGTTGGGAAACTCGATCAGCCAGCAGTATGTTTAGCGCGTGGGCTGCAAAATAGCGTTGCTTTAATCAATCATCTTGCCTCATCCAATGCTATCTCTTGCTATGCCATTATGTGTATGGCGAAAGTTTCTATGCCAAATATGAACGAAAGTGGGGGCAAGAGAATCTCCATAGATATGAAGTGAATCTTGAAACGCGAACTTCCTTAGTTGGTAGTAGAGTGATATGACGTTCACCGAAAGGTAGTTGATATATGTACAGAACAGAAAGGACGCTCGCTAGCTTCTACGCTCCATCCATTCACCTTGTACATCACACCAGACCGGTTGTTCTCTCCTCTTGCTTGCGCCACGTTTAAACTCCACCACCGCTGCTACCGCCATTCTACCCTCCCGTTTCTAATGTGCTCTTCCCGACCCATGCTTCTATAGCTTCGCGTCCGCCTGGACGGTGCCGACCTTCAGCTTGGGGCCATACTTCTTGAGGACGCCTTCGTTATGGTACTATTTGGCGGGTAAAAGTCAGCCTTAATTACTCCCATGCAATTGCGAATAGTAAACAATACTAGTATGGATATTGCTGAGAAGTAAGAGTATGATATTCGTACCTTCCAGAACTGCTTGGTAGCATCCTTGCCGCCAACGCGCTTGAGGATCTTGGGGCCGCCCGGGTGCTCGTCGACGAACTGGTCGAGCTTGTAGACGTCGCCGTCGATGATGATGTACAGGCCTTTCTCGACCGTGTTGTGCGCCGCGACGTCTTTGGCGGTGAAGGATTCCGACATTATGTCTAGTGATTTATTGTGGATGACGGGGAAGCGGAGGAGCGGAGGAGTTGCGGTTGCGGTTGCGGTTGCGGTTACTGGAGTTGAAAGTTGGCTTCTAAGGATAGTGGTTGGTGAGAGAGTGAGATGGAAGACAGAGAGAGAGAGGAAAGGCGAAGATGACACTTCTGTTGGAAAAGATAAAGAGACCTGGTAACCGAAGCGACTCCAGAATCGGTAAGTTTAGTATATCAGACCCGCGAGAGATTGATGACGGCGTGGGGAAATACCGAGGTCAACATAATACGCCCATGCTGATTGGCGGATCGAAATCCTGGGGTATGTTTCCCCAGTCGCCTCGAAAGCAACCTAGTGCCCTAACTCGGCAGTTTGCGAGAAGTTCCACTTGTAGGTATTTGTGAGTATATCTCTAAAGAAGAGTCGGTAGGAGTCGCTTCATGCGATGGGTCATGGTGGAGAAGAGTAAATGCTTTTTGTTTTGGCTAGAGACGTGATTCGAACAGCAAACAGAACCTGAGTCCACAACGTTTACAGTGTGTGCGTGACATGCACTTCTCAAAACACTGAACGGTAAAAGTCTTTCCATTCTGTGCAACTAGATCGATCCAAGTCGGCCATTACTTTCTTCGCTTGAAGACTTCGAGCATCAGTAGCCCCTCTCCTCCTTCCGGCTATCACCATCCCCTTGCTCTCCATCACCAGCCATTGCCTGTCCCTTTGCAGCTTTGATGCCCTCAGCGTCGCCCCGTAGACTCTCAAAATACTTCTTAATGTCCTCTGCTCCAACAGCAGTTCCACTTTCTGCAAATGGTTGTAGAAAACTCTTGACCTTGTCTTTGAGGTGGTTGTAAACCATGACGCCCTCAATCGCCCGCACGCGATCAACATTGCTCAGAGCTGCCTCCCCGCGGTCGAGCAGCGAGCCGGTGCCAACGCTGTGGGCACCGTTCTCGCCATCGTCGGCCTCGGAGACTGGAGGCTCATAGGATTCTTCCTCCTCAAGAAGTTGAGGATGGGCTGAGAGAAGGGGGAAACAAGACGGGCACCGACAGAAGTAGTCGCGGAAGTCCGGCTTAAGGAAGAGCGATATTTTCTCGGCATGAACAGATGACAATGCAGGCTGCTTGCAGGAAGTGGAATGTTCCTGTTTTATCGTCGACTCTTTGCCGCTTTCGCCGTTGACGGTAGGCGAGCCACGATGGCGCTTGAAGGAGCCCTCCGCTTCGTCGTCTTCCTCGGATGCTTTACGCTTTTTCGAAGATTCAGTTGAAAACGAGTCCGAGGCCACATCTGCAGTAGCAGATCCTGACGATGTTTGCTGTTGAGCAATGTCGCCGTCCAAGGGATCCTTGTGGGAGATTCCTTGGAGGAAGCCTGGAGTTCCGCCATACTGTTTGATCCATGGGGCTACAGATGTGCACTTGTAGCAGATGAAAAGATCGAAGTCGTCCTCATCAGGGAAACCTGGTGGGAGAGGAGGGTCGTCCAGATCTGCTGGGAGCGAGCTGTGGCCGTTTGTCTCCAAAGACGCGTCGACAGGGTTGGCATGAGATGGGGCAGTTACACTCTTCTCATTCGTTCCATTCTCGTTTGTTCCATTTTCGTTCTCTTCGCCTTCAGCAATGGTATCAAGCTCAGAATAGTTGTGAGACGCTCCATTCGTAGTCGCAGGTTGGGAGGGTGGATTCTTCTTGTACCAGTCTCGCGAAAGGCCGACGATGCACTCAGGATGCCACCAATCTTCGCCGCAGCCACCTTCCTCTTCGGAACCGAGACCCAGGCACTGGAACATGGTACCTCTCTCCGAGTGGGCATTGTACTCTTCGCCGCAACCACAAAAGGCATTGCGGAAGTTCTGATTGTATTTGTTGCCAGCCGTGGGCTTTTCGTCGTGAACATTTCCCTTCACGCCTGTCGTCTCATCTATCCTTAGGGTGCATGGAGCAGTGGAAGGGAAGCGCGTCGTCCCACAATCGCATACGAAGTTGCGCTTGTTGAAAAGCTCGACGAGAGTGTGCTCGCCGTGGCAAGATATGGAACAGGAGTAGCAAACGCCGGCAGGATTATAGGGTTCAGATGGTGAAGAGGAGGGAGGGTTGCAAGTTAAACAGGAGAACAAGCTCTGTCGTAGGGGTCCTAGAGGTTTTGTGCAGGTGTCGAATTGCTAAGAGGAGTAAGCAATGGAAGGCCGAGGGAGGCAGGTAGGAACGTACATAGGGGAGAGCTTCACGAGCATCTGCCTCGAGCTGAAGCTGGCTGTTGATGAATCTGAATACATGTTAGTATGCTCTCACTCTGTTGTCGCGCGACGCGGTCTCACTCTTGTGCAGTCTGAGAGGAGTCAGAAGCTTGAGAGATGCTGTTGGAGCGCACAAGCGAGGGCTGGCTGGTGGAGTCTGCCATAGTGAATGCTGCAACTCCAGGTGTATGCGCTCGAAATGGTAGTAGGTGTTGAAGCTGCTGTACTGGAGTCGATTTTTGACTTGAGATGATGTGAGGCGGCTCTTAGACGTGGACGTGACACGCTTGCCAAATCGGGTCTTAATTGAATCGCGCCAAGAAAACGCGCGACGCGTCTTAATTACCACGCGAACATCTGCCCGCCTTGTAGCCGCTCCCAATTCATTCACCACACTGACAACTTCACGCCCACACGACGCTCAAAACACCAAGCCTTGTTCAATTCGAGTCAGACATATAGCAGCTGCGCACACTCGTGAGGTATTTGCACTCGTTTTCTACCATTTTCGCAAAACTCTGACAGCCCCTAGTTCACCACTTCATCCCAATATGTCTTCTGGAAACCGTGGTGGTCCCTCGAACCGTCGCAAGCGATCCAGAGAGCCCGACGATGATGTGATGATGTCTTCGGGCGCTTTCCCTCCTTCCAGCCGTAAGTTGCCTTCATTCACTATAGGTTGTATTTCCAAAGACTAATCAGTGTAGCCCCTGCCTCCTCTCCGCCCCCTTTTCCTCACGACACCCTAGATGAGGACGAAGATGAGCTCCGCGATCCTGAGGACTTGGACGATATGGACGAGGCGGGAGATGAGGTCGACCTTTTCGAGGACGACATCTTCAACAAGGATTTGGCCGAAATGGAACGTGAACGCCGCGTCGAGTACGACCAGCGAGACATAGACGACGATGAATACGATGAAATGGACATGGATACGAGGAGGCGTATAGATGCTGCCATGAACCGTCGCGATCGCGAATATGCCAAACAGCGTGCCCTGGAGCGCCAGATGCCGACGGCTTTCATGGACGATGATGACCATGTTGACGTATTCAACCAGCCTCGCAGGCGAAGGCAGCGATACGACGAAGATGCCGACGACATGGACTTGGAAGACAACGACCTTGACCGCGAGCTGGACCTTCATCAATTGAGCGAGGTCAAAGCAGCAAGCGTGAACGACTGGGTCAGCCAACCTCCGGTCCGTAAAGGCATTGCTCGTGAATTCAAGTCCTTCCTTACAGAGTACATCGACGAGCATGGCGCTTCGGTGTACGGTCAGCGCATTCGCACTCTGGGTGAAGTCAATGCCGAGTCCCTGGAGGTCTCCTACGATCATCTCTCCAGCTCTAAAGCTGTGCTGGCCTACTTCCTGGCTTCCGCTCCCTCCGAGATGCTCAAAATCTTCGATCAGGTTGCTATGGATGCCACACTGCTGCATTATCCCGATTACGAGCGTATCCACTCCGAGATTCATGTCCGTATCACTGACCTTCCGGTTCAATACACTCTGCGCCAATTGAGGCAAACACATCTGAACTGTCTCGTCCGTGTCAGCGGTGTTGTCACCCGTCGGACTGGAGTTTTCCCGCAGTTGAAGTATGTAAAGTTTGACTGCACCAAGTGCGGTGTTATTCTCGGTCCATTCCCACAAGACTCGAACGTGGAAGTCAAAGTTTCCTTCTGCCAAAACTGCCAATCCAAGGGGCCATTCACGCTCAATTCGGAAAAAACAGTGTACCGGAACTACCAGAAGCTCACTCTCCAGGAAGCACCCGGCACTGTTCCGGCAGGTCGTCTCCCGCGTCACAGGGAAGTAATCCTGCTTTGGGACCTCATCGACTCGGCCAAACCTGGCGAAGAGGTCGAGATCACAGGCATCTACAAGAACAACTACGATGCTCAGCTGAACAACAAGAATGGCTTCCCGGTTTTCTCCACGATTCTCGAGGCCAACTACGTGGTCAAATCTCATGACCAGCTTGCCGGGTTCCGTCTTACTGAAGAGGATGAGCGGGAGATTCGCCAGCTTGCCAGGGATCCCAACATTGTCGAAAAACTCATCAACTCCATTGCTCCTAACGTCTACGGTCACACAGACATCAAGACTGCAGTAGCTTTGAGCTTGTTCGGTGGTGTCAGCAAAGAAGCCCCTGGTCGGCACGCTATTCGTGGCGACATCAACATCCTTCTTCTTGGAGACCCCGGAACGGCCAAATCTCAAGTTCTCAAGTATATCGAAAAAACCGCCCATCGCGCCGTCTTTGCCACGGGTCAAGGTGCCAGCGCCGTTGGTCTCACAGCAAGTGTTCGTCGTGATCCTTTGACCGCAGAATGGACGCTCGAAGGCGGTGCGCTCGTCCTTGCAGACAAGGGGACCTGTCTCATCGACGAGTTCGACAAGATGAACGATCAGGACAGGACGAGTATACACGAAGCCATGGAACAGCAAACCATTTCCATCTCAAAAGCCGGCATCGTCACGACTTTACAAGCTCGATGTGCGATCGTCGCAGCCGCCAATCCCATCGGTGGCCGCTACAACAGCACCGTGCCCTTCTCCCAAAACGTTGAACTGACCGAGCCCATCCTGTCTCGTTTTGACATCCTCTGCGTCGTCCGCGACACGGTTGATCCGAGCGAAGACGAGCGTTTGGCGAATTTCGTTGTCAACTCCCACGGGCGCGCTCATCCCATCGCACAAGCGGCCGGTGCCGGCGAGTCGGTGGATATGGACGAGCTGACGCAGCAGGAAGAGGAAGGCATGCCGAAACAGGAGGGTGAGATCCCACAGGAGCTGTTGCGGAAGTATATTCTCTACGCGCGGGAGAGGTGCCAGCCAAAGCTGTATCAAATTGATCAGGACAAGGTTGCTCGACTCTTTGCGGATATGCGTCGTGAGTCGAAGGCCACGGGGGCGTATCCCATCACAGTAAGCATCATCACTTTCTCTCGTGGTTCCGAATCCAAGCCTAACCTGTCTCTAGATCCGTCATCTCGAAGCTATCATGCGAATCTCGGAGGCCTTCTCCAAGATGCGCCTCTCGGATTACTGCAGCAACGCCGACATTGATCGCGCTATTGCCGTGGCCGTCGATTCCTTCGTTGGAAGCCAGAAGGTCAGCTGTAAAAAGGCACTCGCCAGGGCCTTTGCCAAGTATACTTTGGCGCGACCGGCAAGGAACTCTGCAGGTACGGCGAGGGGAGGAAGGGCTGGCGGAGTCAGAGTCGGCGCGTAGATTGACGAAGAAAATTGATGATGGGCGAGGTGTAGTGATGAAGAGATATCCGTGGACTACAAGACTTGATGTGGGTGGCGCTTCGCATCTTCATTTCAGTTGCTGTACTTTGCTTTGGGTATTCGGTGTAGTCGATAGTGCTCTCTATTATCTTGCTAGAAGAATCCTTCCCTTTTGATATGATATTTTTGATGTGTTCCGTTCAAGCTAGTTATACATGGGCAACGCTCCCCCTATTTCGCCTCCTTTTCCGCCTTCTCGGCAATCTTCTTCGCCTGCTCCGACTTCTTCGAGAGAACCTTCGAAATCTCGTTCACGGTGTCCTTGAAGAGGTTCTCTGCCTCCTTGCCATGCTTGTTTGCAATCGTGCTCAGCTCAGAGAGCTTGGGCAGGATTTCGCTTCCTCCTGGTATCTGATCGAGGTACTTGTTGAGACCCTTGAAACCGCTCCGCTTCGCGCTATCCGCAGCATTCTTGACATACTGCTCCAAGTCGTCGGTCTTTCCTGACTCGGCCGCATCCTTGATCTTGTTGTAAAGTTCGCTGAAGTCGCCAGTTTTGAGATTCTCCGCATTCTTCTCCACGAGCTCCTTCACCTTGGGGCTCTCGTCCAGATATGGCTTTGCTTGCTCCATTCCCTTCTTCCAAGCCTCGTCGCCCATTTCCCTGACAACTTCGAGTTTCTGCTGAATGAGCTTCTTGATCTTCATAGCGCTATCCGCACTGACACCCGATTTGATGATGTCGCTGATCTGGCCCCATGTCTCGTCCACTTGTTTCTTGGCCTCCGGGCCATACTTCTCGCCCATCTGCTTCAACTGGTCCAAGTTGCCTCCAACCTGTTTCTTTAGATCCGGGTGGTTGTTCATGATGTCCTCTGCCGCATCACCCGCGAGCTCGAGTATCCTTTGCATGTGCGTCTGCAGCGTATCCCAAGACTCTGACGCCGTCTCCGGGGAGACACCCTTTTTAGAGATGTCTTTCAGCTCTGCATACGCCTCTTTGACTATCGAGTCAACCTCGTCCTTGTGCTTCCTCCTGATGGCCTCCAGATCATCAAAGATGACGTCGATGTAGCCTCTTGCACCGGGGATGAACGAGGCGTACGAGCCCGCGGTCTGTCGCAGCCATTGCAGAGCTTCGCTTGGTTCTGGGGCGTTGTCCTGCAGCTTTTGAGATGCCTTGGAGAAGTAGTCCTTGGATGATTTCGCTGCCCTGACGATGGTTTTTGCGCCGCTGAAGTGATACCACGCATAGCCTCCTGCAATGGCCACAAGTCCGCCTGCTAGACCGCCAACCAGGGATGGGTGGAATGAGCCCTCACTCTGCTTGCTGGTTGACTGGAAGCGGGCATTGCGTGGGCGGAGCATGGGTTGGCGGCGAAGTGCCCGCGTGGAGCGAAGCATTGAACGGGAGGCGAACATGGTGGTTTGGTAGGCGAGGTTTGTAGTCGCTGGAAGATGGTCAGTCAGAGGTGTGACAGACAGTTTCTGGGGTCAGTACCTAGAAGAGGAGGCAAGAAAGGGTGTGATGAAGGACAGCTTCAAATGGTTCTGGGGGAGAATAATACAAGCTGTGTTAGATGCAACTAAGGTCGGGGAGGTGAGGAGGTTGAATATTTGTGTACGTCATGCCCGCTAGTGACTTTGCGTCCCTGTGGTACCTCAATGAGGAAAACGGGAGCTGCAGCTGAGAGCCTGAGGCGCATCTGCACCTGCCCCAGACCTCCACAGTCTACAGACCCGTGATGCTGTGGCGCATGCTCCCTATGGCGCAGGCGGTGTGGCTGTAGCAGCGAGCTCCCTAAGGTTGACTTCGACACTTCGACAAGTTCTACTGTACCAACAAGAAGTGCTAAGCAAGGCTTCCTCCCACACTCCGACACTACACAATTACGAAGACCATGGCAAAATGATGCCGGACCACAACCCCAAAGCTATTCCCCAGCCGTGTGAGGAGGCCAAATTCTCTGCAGGAAAGAGCAGCAACCCAATACAAGGTACCTAGGAAATATCTTTCGACTTCTGCCGGCTTACCTCCCTCTCTTGCGCTCTTTCAATCAGCGGGATTCTGTGCAAGTGAATATCTCCTAAAGTTCAAATTCTTAGAATACAGTATAGGGACATTTACTGAGCGAAAAGTCCTTCCGTTGCTCCTCGCTTCATCAACTTGTCCAGGCTGATTTCCACCTATTACTGATTCTGACACAATTCAAGGGGCCTTTACCAGCTCAACTCACCTTTTACTGCTGTATGCTTCCTCAGTCACCATTCGCATCAGTTTTGATAGACACACCCACACTCCACGTCTGGTCGGTCTGGAGCGATTCCTTTAACAAGGCCATTCTTTTGATCCAACCCTGGCCGCGGCGCGAAGAGCGGGCAAGGGAAAACCGACAAGAGATAAGATAGAGCGAGAGAGAGAGAGAGAGAGAGAGAGAGAGAGAGAGAGAGAGAGAGAGTAATGCCCTGCCATGTCGCGACCTAGAGCGAAGGATTCGATAGGAAATAATGGCTCACCAACAATCCAGCCAATCGAAATTGGAGTATGATGGACATTCCTGACTCGTCATCACCATGCAGCACGCTGGCAGGAAGCCGCATGTAGCCAGATTCGCTGCAAGTACATTGCATATTGGACGCGCCCCAGAAGCATTTTCGCAGAAGCACGAGGTGACTCCGGGGTAGTTAGGCAAATGCTCGTTGCTGACGACAACCTACATGATCTCAGCCGTGGTAGGCATCAACAATAACAATGACAATATAGGAGGGCACTGGGCAACGAGGGCTATGTATGGATACAGATACTTCCCCACAAACTCAAAGTCATGCACCGATGATCCTCGGCGTTTCTTCCCCAGACTTTCGACGACGGCTGAGCCCGACCGCAGCCGTCTCATCCCAGCTTGGATCCAGGAACATCTCGAAACCACAAGGCCGCCTCGGCTTGATGTACCCAGGTACCCTTGATCGACTTCGCGACGTGAACGGACAGAACTGGGGGCAAAGCAGCCAGCTTCTCCAGCCTGCGCCACCTGCGCCGCTCTCCGTTGATGTCCTTCATTTCACCACCTCCATGTGCTTCCGAGGGGCCTTCGTTCATCTTCGTCTCTCGGCCATTCTGTCTCGTCATGGGCAATCTGTGCCACCGTAATCACCGTAATTCGCTTCTCAGGAGGCCAGCACTGTCCACGAACGTCCCGCTGGCTCCGTCAGGCATCGATGAGCACGCGGACAAGCTCGCCGTCCGCTGGTTGACTCACGGCTTGCTGCGTGGGCAGGCAAGATGATGTTGACATGGCCCTGTTGGTGAGTGAGGATTACGCTTATATGCGTCAATAATTTGCCTTCGGCCGGAGGAATCGCAACTTGCTGGCTTGCCCTGCGCGAACGCTTCGATGGACCAGAGGGTTCTTTTGCAGCTCCTCCCGCCCATCCCGCGACACGCGGTCGGCTTTCTAGAAGGTCGGCTTCCTGGAGACTCAGACTCAGAGAGTCAGAGCTGGCTCCGTGGGGGTGCTCATCACGAAGTTGGCGAAGCTCCGCAGCTGCAAGCGGAACCTCTCGACTTGGTAACTTGGGGGCACTCGCCAGCAAGCAGCGACTCCGTGGATCCGTCTCTCGGGCCCGTGGCACAAATGGAAGTCGATTTGTACGAGTGTCGCACGTCGTTAACGGTCGTTGTCCGAGCAGCCAGAAAGTGGTGCTTCCTGATGAGACCCAAGGGGGGCCCAGGAAGCAGGTGGAAGCTCTCCAGAAGCTGGCAGAAAGCACAGAAAGCCTGGCAGAGGCCCAGAGGTCCACACTCCAAAGCCTGCCGAAGCCTGCGTTGCCCTCGCGCCTCGCATGTCTCCCCCGGCTTTTCTGGGGCCCCTTGCGATCCTTGCGCTGTGGTGCTTGTGCTTTGGACGGGGAAGCGTGGCGCTCGTACAACGCCAGCGTGGGGAAAAGCTTCGTTGCACAGTTGATTCGGAGTCTTTGCATAAGGCGGTCTGCGACTCCCTTGCAGCTGCATCGGGACAACCAAACTTCTCAGTTCTCACCACTTTGCGGTGCGTTGGCTCTCGGTCTGATCCAGGGAGCATGACCGCAGATGATGAAGGCGAAGACGAAGACGCAAAAGGGGTCTGCTGGGCAGCCACGCTCCGTCGACAAACGAGGCGAATGCATCGGCGACGGAGCAGAGCAGAGCAACCACGGATACGAGCGGCTATTGGTGATGACACTGCCACATGGCGACTCTAGGGGAAATGATCTGTCATGGGTAATATTCTTGGAGTCCTTGGTTTACCAGGTCCGTCCAGCGGACAGAGGCCGCGACAACTCTCGCCCAGACGTGTTTGCCTTCCGCACCTCCATGGGCATTCTGAATCTCTGACCATCGAATTTCCGGATGCCGTGTGTGCTGTTCGAGTGGTTCCCTGCAACACGACCATGGTAGCGCCTGTTGAGTATTGGTCTTGTATCAGATAATCAGAAGGAGCAATGTCCAGGAGTCATGCCAGGACTTCAGGTCCAGGTCCAAACTTCAACAACCCAACAACACTGCAGAGACTATGGAGACTGCTACAAATGCTCCACGCCGCGGGCAATCTGGGGCAATGCCGCCAGCGGAGTCTAAAATGGTGGCCGTAGCCGTCAAGCGCAGCTCCGGGCCGCATCCTGTTGGTTGGAAACGATGGCTGCCGCGGGATCGCGGACCCGCGCGATAGGCTTCAGATCAGGAGCATGAAACGGGACCCATCAACAGCCATGGTCGACCAGCCTCAGCCAGCCTGCCAGAGACACCCCACGCGCCTTGCATGCCATGTCCACCACTACGCCCTTGCCCTTGTGCTTTTTGGCTTCGTCGAAGAAAGGGCTAAAGACCAACAGCCAGCCTCAAAACTCTATTTGATCGCGTCGGGACGTCTTCCCGCCCGTCCCCCATCCATCACCCCCATCACCCCCATGCCCCAGACTGTGTTTCCCTTTTCGTCCGGAGTAAAATGCTTATGCGAGGCGGCAGGCCTGGGACTGTCGGTGAAAGAGCACCAGCAAGTACTTAAGCCTGGGTGGCCCCACCCCGGGCAATGGGATGAATCTCTCCTTCAAATATACCCAATCTAACTACCCTCATCACTCATCAGCCTGACCCCCCTCCAAGATATTGCGCCTAGCTCGTTTGTTGTGTGTGCCGACTTCTTTTTCTGACACGTCCATAAACCCTGCTACCTTTTAAGGATTTTCCCAGCAGCCCCCTGCCCCAAATATTTGGTCGTACAGGCTCTCAAGTTGAACTCGTAAGTCCGTCGCCGCTGAGCCAACCGCTACCGAGGCCGCGCAAATGGAAGACAGTCATGCTAATGCCGAGAACAGTCTATCTGAAAGCCCGTCTTGAGTCACTGTTGCTCTGATATATCAACCCTGACTGCCGCCCCGGATCGTCCTAGATCGTCTCCCAGATCGCCCACACACCTGCAGCAACATCAGCCTGACGACCGACATCGAAATCTCCTTCTCGGACTTGCTCTACCATAATCATTTCGATCACGACGGCGACCAGTTTCAAAGTCACATCCGCAACCACCATGCCTCAAACATCCACAGCCTCCAGCACTCCCCGCCAACGGCTATCACTCTACAGCCACAGCTCACTCGGTCACGATGTCTCTGCAGCTCTCAAGGCATCGTCTCCCCTCTCCATAAGGACGAACGATATCCAGGAGACCCCCGCACCGCCTCCATCACCCGTCGATTTTGGTACCAGCAACGCCTTTGAGCAACAACAAATGGAGCAGTGGAGAAACATGTCCCGGAGAGCCGAGGAAGCCGGCACTGTTGGAGCTTGACGGACCTCGACTGCATCTCCTCTCCCAACATCTATAATTTCGGCATGGCGTTTTCAGACTGGATCAATCCCCACTTGCGACTCTACGCGTCCACGACAATCCGTAGACGCGAGAGCATCTGCCCCTATTGGCCCTGGGTAGCTCGAGCTTCACATTTATTTCAGGGCTGCGAGGTCCAGATGACTTGTTCTTTTGCCTGTTCAGTTTCAGTTTCATCTTTCCATACTGCTGCGCATGATATCCACATCAATGTAACAAGGCGGGTAGGGAAAGGAAGGGCAGCGTATTACAACTCACAGGCTGGACAAGGTTTTAAGGAAGAGTCCAACCGGCGGTAGCAGCGCATCCAAGGGTCGCTGGCTCACAATTCTGGTTAACGCGCTGCTGGACGGCTGTTAGGAGTGTTGTATATATTGTAATTGATTGTAGTGGTCCAACAGGTCTACATCGGGTTTGGAGGTTGTAAATTGAGACCCTGTCTATTCCCAAAACTCGGCGCGCTTGACGAGTAAGAGTCTTTGAACCCATCGGGTGCCGTCCCATCATGTTCCAGTGTCATTGATTCAAAACTGAATAGAAGGTAAGCTCCTAACATGCCCCGAGAGATTTACAGGACTGAAGAGATTTGCCAAATGATAGAACTAAAATGTATCCGCGAGGACAGGCTCTTGTTGCAATAGGTACTCCCCAATGCAGCCTCGAAATTCAGAAAGAAAAAAATACGTCACGTGAATCGCAACTTTTTCCCCGGAAAAATTGCGCCACCCGCATGCAACATCAACGGCTGCCAGGCAGCCTTGGCATCAAATCACTCCCGACTGGCTTTTGAACTTTGAAGTCCTATAACGTTAACTGCTCTGTTCACGCAACCCAATTCTTTTCCTCACACATCCAGATAGCAGGAACTTGACCTTGTGGTATTCTAAGAGCTTGGGTCATTACATCATTTTGAGATTCCGTGTCGTTTCACTTCATTATCCTAACGGATCCAGCCATGGACAAGACTGTAGGAGTACTTGGTGGCGGCCAACTGGGTCGTATGTTTGCAGAGGCTGCAAATCGCTTGAATGTCACGGTCAAAATACTGGACAAGGAAGACGCTCCAGCCAAGAAGATCCTCAACCATCCTTCGCACATCTCAGGCTCGTTCAAGAACTCGGCTTCCATTCGTGAGCTCTCAAAGGGCTGCGATGTTCTCACCATAGAGATTGAGCATGTAGACACTACAGTACTGAAGGAACTCTCCAGCCAAGGCGTAGCCATTGAGCCTTACCCGGAGACGATTTCAATCATCCAGGACAAATACCTCCAGAAAGAACATCTCAAAAAGTACGAAGTCGCTGTGGCACAGTCTATGAAGATACCCACCGGTTCCTCCAAGGAGCTTGAGATGGTCGGTGAAGCTTTCGGCTATCCTTTCATGCTCAAGTCCAGACGAGAAGCTTACGATGGTCGCGGCAATTTCCCTGTCAAATCAGACAAGCAAATCTCGGAAGCCATAGAAGCTCTAAAAGACCGAGAACTCTACGCCGAGAAATGGGCCAAATTCAGAGCAGAGCTGGCTGTGATGGTCGTCCAGACCAAAGACTCTACTCTAGCCTACCCAGCCGTCGAAACTGTCCATGAAAATAGCATCTGCAAGCTCGTATATGCTCCCGCCCGCAACGTCTCCTCGGCCATTCTCAAAAAAGCCCAAGATCTTGCCAAAAAGGCCGTAGCATCATTCAAAGGAAAAGGCGTTTTCGGCGTCGAAATGTTTCTCCTCGAAGACGACACCCTCCTCATCAATGAAATCGCGCCCCGTCCCCACAACTCCGGCCACTACACCATAGAAGCCTGTCCCGTTTCTCAATACGACGCCCACCTCCGCGCTATCCTCGACCTCCCCATCCCAGAATCGAGCTTGCAGTTGCGAGAACCAGCTATCATGCTCAACATCCTCGGCGGAAGCGACCCAAAGGCACACCTCAAAATCGCCGAGAAGGCTCTCAGCGTCCCGCGAACGAGCATTCACCTCTATGCCAAAGGCGATGGCTCCAAAGGCCGAAAAATGGGCCATGTCACCGTCACCGCGCCCACCACCCGTGAAGCAGAAGCCATAATCCAACCCCTCATCGACGCCGTCGACGTCATTTCAGGCAGCAAATCATCCTCATCTACATCTCAACCACCACCAGCTGCGGCAGCAAGCCAGCCCGCCGGGACAAGCAAGAGCCCCCAGGTAGCCGTCCTCATGGGCTCCGACTCAGACCTCCCCGTCCTGCACGCCGGCTTCGCCATCCTCGAGAAGTTCAACATTCCCTACGAGCACCGTATCACCTCGGCCCACCGCACACCGCGCTGGAAAGCGGACTACGTCTCCTCAGCAAAAGCACGCGGCATCAAAGTGATCATTGCGGCCGCGGGTGGCGCCGCGCATCTTCCCGGCATGGCAGCGGCTTACACGCCTTTACCTGTCATTGGTGTTCCAGTGAAGGCGAGCAATCTGGGAGGGGAGGATAGTCTGCTCAGCATTGTGCAGATGCCGCGGGGCGTGCCCGTGGCGACGGTTGCGATTGGGAATAGCACGAATGCTGCGTTGTTAGCGGCGAGGATCATTGGAGTGGACGATGAGAGGGTGGGCAAGTTGGTCGAGGAGTATGCGGCGGCGGCGGAAGAGGAGGTTATGGCGAAGGATGCAAAGTTGCACGCTGAGGGTTGGAAAGCGTACAAGTGGCCGTGAAGCGAATATTTGAGCTAGATTTTTTCCTCCCTCACATCACACAGGGGACAGTATTTGCAATGTCACATTGATGTTGATGGATCATTGAGCCATATATTGAGTTTCGAAGAGCCTTTGAGGCGACTCCGTATACCGCTACCATGCTTTTGACAGACGCCGTAAAGGCTAGAAACCCCTCCGCAATGAGACGGAGAAGATGTCCACCATTGAAAAGTTCCCAAACCACATGGAGATGCATTTGACCACTCCATTTACACCTTGAAACCCCTGGATCGACGACGGCCACGAGCCCTCTCGAATTTCCTTCCCTTGCTCTGGACATATGGTTTCTGATGGTGGCGTCAGAAATCGCAGAGTCCACGCCACATCGCAATGTTGACTTACCTTGGTGGTATGTGGGCCGAAGCCGAAGTGCTTGACGGCCTCGCGGGCGGTCTTGGAACCTCTCAGAAGGACGGTGTTGTCGCCGGTCGGGGACCTCATCGCCAGCTCGTCGAGAGTAAGGCACTCTCCGCCAGCCTTGATGATCCTCGCGCGAGCAGAAGAGGTAAACCTCAACGCGGCGATGGACATCTTGGGCACCTCCAACAGCCTGTTGTCGTCGGTGACAGTGCCAACAACGACGACCGTCTTGCCCTCGTGGTCCTTAGAGTACGGCTTGTGGTGGGTGATCATGGCGATGCGGGAGAGGGACATGGGCGGGCGGTTGATGCGCGACATGAACAGACGGCGGAGGACGGTCTTGTTGAAGTCGGAGTCGGTGCGGCCTGGTGGATGGCAGTTTTAGCGCTCTGAGCCTTACGAAAAGGTCTGAACTCGCGAGATTGACGTACGGGCAAGGAAGCGGTAGAGCTTCACGAGCAACTTCACGTAGACATTCTCGCTCTTTGGTGCCTTGCGGTGGGTGTC
Source organism: Aulographum hederae CBS 113979 (assembly GCA_010015705.1). NCBI lineage: Eukaryota > Fungi > Ascomycota > Dothideomycetes > Aulographales > Aulographaceae > Aulographum > Aulographum hederae. The sequence goes on from ML977168.1 coordinate 327,550, forward strand.
CCGCACATGGTGATTGTCGAGATCGATACCTGGGAGAGTAGGAAAAAGTCAGTTTGTGCATTTCGAATGAGGGTAGTTCTCGCGACAGTCGTCTTCGCAATTGAAGAATGACAATTGCCATCGCGAACAGACCGCAGCGAGCTCATAATCAAATGGATAACATACCCATGGCGACGGTGTGCTGTGTGGTATCGTGGTTAGTAGTGGAATCGCTGACTGGATCAAGTTCGCTTGAAGTCGAAATTGCAGGTGGTGAGAAAACTCGCTTATGGCTTGGCGCCTCCACGTGACACCACCACCTCAAATTCGAAGCGACTCTTATCCCCTCACCACACGGACGACGCAACTCCATCAACCACCCACCACCCGCCAACACAATGTGAGTACTGCTTTCCTTGTGGTTAAAGATCGAAAGAATATTACGTTTCAGCGATGCACATTACTTCAAGAGCGCCCACTTCGGTCGCAAACCAACCGCGCCTCCCAATGTTCCACTCATTCGAAGCCTGCTTTGAACACTTCACTGACTTCAATCCGCACACAGGGGTCTCAATCTCCGCACCCAGAAGCGCCTTGCGGCCTCTGTCATCGGCTGCGGCAAGCGCAAGATCTGGCTGGACCCGAATGAGAACAACGAGATCTCCAACGCAAACTCCCGCCAGACCATCCGCAAGCTCGTTTCCGATGGCCTCATCATCCGCAAGCCCGTCACTATGCACTCGCGTTCCCGTGCTCGCGAGCTGACCGCTGCCCGACGAATTGGTCGACACCGTGGCTTCGGTAAGAGGAAGGGTACCGCGAACGCTCGTATGCCTACGTATGTCCACACCATGCCCCAGATAAGCCTCCGACCGAGTCAAACTCGCTGCGGACGAGCAAACTGCGATTGAAACATGTGTACTTACGTTTCGGTTCAGCCAAGTCATGTGGATGCGCCGCCAGCGTGTTCTCCGCCGTCTCCTCGTCAAGTACCGCGCCAGCGGCAAGATCGACAAGCACCTCTACCACGAGCTCTACCTTCTCAGCAAGGGCAACACGTTCAAGCACAAGCGTGCGCTTGTTGAGCACGTACGTTTTCCCTACGAGAATGAGATTTCTGAGTCTCCATCGTTGACACACGTTCTAACACTTCATTGTAGATCCACAAAGCCAAGGCCGAGAAGCAACGCGAGAGGATCATCAAGGAGGAGATGGATGCCAAGCGTGCGAAGAACAAGGCGGCCAGGGAGCGGAGGCAGCAGCGTGTCGATGCGAAGAGGAACGCGGCGGACGAGGAGGACGAGAAGGCGGAGGCTTAATCGGCATAGACTTCTCTCAATTACACATGATCTGGCGTGGTTTTCTCGAGGGGCATATAAAATCTCTCGAAATCGGCATCAAGCCTATGTCCGCATGTATGTCGGGGTCAATGGCACGAGCTTCTCTATTACCATCGGCTTCTTCGCCTTGAGTGGACCGAAGGACATTCAGGTCCCGGCGATAGATGTCACTTACATGACAAAAGCTGATAGTGATCCGTCGAAAAACACTTCTCATACTTCGAATTCATTTCTTAATTCTTCCACCGTGCTATGCAGTATGCTCGTGGCCATGTCCAAAATTGGGCCCTTCTCTTGTAGACGTGAATCATATACAAATGGTGACCCCTATATTCCTACTTTCGCAATCTACCCCCTCACGGTCCCATGATTGCCCTGACATCCCATACCAGGACCCTCTCGTCCCATCCGCAACTTGCACACCAGCCCTCTGCGCCAAAAAGACACCAATCGACTCCTGTGACAAACTCCGTATGCCTCCCCATTTTCCCCATCTCCCTACCACCCCCAAAGCACATGGGGTCTCCCATCTGTCCCTCTTTTCCTGGCACACCCACAGCGCTCCCGTCTGTCCACACCCTACATGTCATATCATAACTTGCACTGAGCAACACATCACTCAAGTGCGGACTCCAACTGATCTTCCTCACAGCATAGTCATGCCCGGACAACACAGCCACAGGTCCCGCCGATGGCATCCTCAGGTCGAAAGATCGAATAGTCCGGTCCACACCTGCACAAGCTACAAGCTCCGGGCGATACTTGTTCCAATCATGTGTCAGAGCCTCACTCGGCGCAATCCCCATGCCCGGCGCCATGCCAGGCTTCGCGCGCGGCGGCGTATGTATCGGAACGCTCATCGTGAGATGGTTACTCGCGCTGGCCGGTGTTCTAAGATCAAAAACCCGCAGCTGGCTATCGCTGCTCACGCAGCTCAGCATGCTCGGGCTGTGCGGACTGAATTGCGCCGAGTAGGTGCAGCTGTGTGTCGGTAGGGTCGCGAGCGACGCATCTACGGAGGGGTTCCAGATCTTGATGCAGCCGTCCCAGGAGGAGGAGAGGAAGGTGTCCTTTGTGACGAGGTTCCAGTGCACCGAGAAAACCTCGCGGGCGTGCTCAGACCATGCGCGGATGGGGAAGGGTTCGGCGAGGGTGATGTCGAAGAGTTTGATGGAGCCGTCGCCGCAGGCCGCTAGAATCTGGTTCTCGTGGGATTCGGACCACGTCGTGTCGAAAAGGGAGTCCTGGGTATCGAACCTATGTGAAGAGGGTTGTCAGAATCGGTTTCAAAAGAGGTGAGAATAGATGTTGGAGGTTTGATAGAAGCTAGATTCTAAAATTGAAGAACGGCGATACTGCGTACCATTTCTCTGCTACGACTCCGTTGGGCGTAAGACCCAGGATATAGAGTCTGCCATTGCCTACGAGACCAAAGTTGGCAGAGGCAGCTACCGCTATGCGAGAGTCAAAGAAGGGAGAGTATTTAACGCCGTAGCCATTGAAACCTTGGGTGCGGAATTCAAGCATGGCGGCGGAACGAACAAGGCATGGGAGCTACTCGGAGGCAAGACGTCAGTCTACTCGGTCCTGAGCTCTCATGTCCTGCTGACTTCCAGTGTTGTAGGGGCTGATGACAAGGCGTCGTAATATGTAAGGCACCTGTCATGGCAGCATGATTCTTGAGGTTAAAGCCAACGAGCCGAGGTGCCCTGGTCCTCCCGTCATGGCTCATGGAAAGAACTGCACTTTAACACCGCCGGAAGCTGTTAATAATCACTTTTCTTGCATTTGCACTTGCACAAGTAGTGATGTAGATGTAGAACTCAAGGGAGCTCTTTCTCTCGTTTGAGAGCTCGTCAGATATCGACGTTCGTTAATCTCAAAGCTAGCTAAGAATCGAAAGCCATTGGCTTTTTTGCCGCCCCTTTCAACACCGACTTGGAAACACAAATAGGCAGCCTGGTATCCTTCGGATGCCGCGCCTTCCACGGTATACTGGTACATGCTCTGTCTTCAAACTCAATCCAACCTGCTTCAGAATTCCCAGCTCTCCGGCGTTCACTTGGTGGAAATTCCGCGTGCCTAGCTGCTGAACCTCATCCGGTCATCACCTGGGTCTCTGGATCACCGTTCTGCGCCTTCTGCGTCTCCTCTTGACCACCGCTACCCGCCAAGATCAACTCCTCCTCGCCCTCGTTCGCCACAAACACACGCTCGCTCACGTGATCTTTCTTCTCTGTGTTGGGAGTCCAGACGTTGGACAAGGCACCGCCATTCCACATCTCCCTCTGCTGACCCTCTTCGTGCTGATAAGGACACTTCGCGTTCCTGCAGGGATTGTGCCTGCACTTGGGGACATTGGTCGCATCATGAGAGAACTTGCAGTTGGGAGTCTCGCAGTTGGGGTAGTTGCGGCAGAGTGGCATCGGAGGGTGCATATACGGGCAGTTCTCGTTGGTGCAATGAGGGAAGAAGCTGCACTGAGTCTTGGACTTTTGGTGCAGAATCTTCTTGTATGGTGATGGGTGGCGGCCAGTGCATTTGATGTTCTTGCAGGCGACACCGTAGGAGCAGGTCTGAGACAGGTCGACCACGTTGGGGGTGGTAGAAGCGGGAGTCGAGTGTGCAAATGGGCAGTCCAGCTTGGTGCAGGTGGTGTTGAATTTGCACATGACGTCAAAAGGCTCCTTGGACTCAACTTCCATCTTGGAGGCTTCGCCATCGGCATCGTTGGCATCACTGCCTGACATGGTGGAGTCTTGCTGCGGCTGCTGTCGTCGATTACCTCTGAGCTTTCCATTGCTTTGCTCGCGTCCCTCAACCCGATCCAACAGATTTTTCCCTCGGCCTGCAGCACGGTTGTTCTGGTTTTTGGGGCGGAAGTTCGGGTTGACGATCGGAGTAGGGTTTTGCTGTTGCTGTTGTCCGATGAGGTTCGCCATCAACTGGGACTGCATCTCGAGATGTTTGAAGAATTCCATCGACATCGCTGGAGGCATGCCAGCCATATTCGCCATGTTCGCCATGCCAGCCATTCCACCCATGGGCTGCTGCTGTTGTGGTTGGAACATGTTGGAACCTGGCTGCGGGAATGGACCAGACATGCCGTTGCCCATGCCGTTGCCATTCAGCATGCTGATGTTTCGACCCAGAGAGCTGCGCGGTCCCTTCGGAGGGTCGCGCGCATGACTGTTGATCTTGCCACCCTTTACGCGATGAAGTTGTGACTCTCCAGAACGGTCCATGTGCTTCTGCATCTGGTTCCCCATCCTCTTTTCGCGAGACTGAGGCTGTGCACGTGGGCCGCTGCGCATAGCTTTGGGACCAGTAGGTCTCCATAATTGTGAGCATGAAGGACATCGAAATAATTTAGAGAAAACGTACATGTTCGCACCACTTCCGTCGATGTCGTCTGCCATGACCGCGTCTTGCTCAACTGAATCGACAGGAACGTTGCCATTTGGATCATGTTGAGCAGCGTCATCTGCAGCATCCATGGCGTCTGTGCTTGTGCCATTGATTTGTGCATTCAGAGTTTCCACTTGTTCAAACAGCCAACGCGCGAAGCCCATTGTGGTCTGCTGGTCGTCCGGGCCCAAGCCGAGCAGATCGTTGGCCAGCTCAGAAGCGATCTGTTCTTCAGTTGTCTTGTTGACCAGCATGAGGACAATGTACTCGACAAGTGAGCTATCGCTGTCGGTGCTGCCCGTTGTCCAGCCGCATTCTGTAATCTTTGGCAAGATGACGTTTTGAAGGGCCTTCGCCAGCGGCGAGCCCGTCACAACCTCGACAGCCATGGTCGCAGGCGCGCTACAAAGCTGCGCAGTGGGAGGTCAGCGGCGATGTTCGAGGTTGTCGAGGTAGGTCGTCGGGCGTGGCGATGGGGAGAAAGGTGAGGTCGTCTGATCAGGACAAGATCAGGTCGAGTTGCTGCAGGTACCTTGAGACGAAGCCGGGTGCGTCGAAGCGAGGCGCGGTACAAGGCGCAAGAAGACGGTGGAGGAGAGGCGATTGCGAGATCGAGGCGGTGTTGGAGTTGTGAGAGCTTTTGGGTGTACGAGGTGGAGGGAGTGGAGGGAGTGGAGATGGTCTGTCTGTCTCTCGCAAAGTGGTTGTTGACGAGCAGCCCTGCGGCGCCGAATCAGGCTAGCGTGGGTCTTGGCGCCTCGCAAAACCCGTCACTGCCTCCAGCTGCTGCGTGAGCACTGCGCAGGTCGTCGCCGCGTATCCAAACTCTTCTCTTTCTCTCCACCACACTCCCACGCAACCTCTCTCCCTCCACCTCCACCTCCACCTCCCCCCTCACACCCTCTGCACACGCCACCCATCTACACACCCTCTCCAGTACTCTCGCGCATCATGTCTCGTGGTGGCACCACCCTCTATGTCACTGGCTTCGGCCCTGGCACTCGCGCCCGCGACCTCGCGTACGAATTCGAACGGTATGTCAACAAGCCCTCGTAGACCGACTCGATCGCAATATATCTATTTGCCTCCCTCCCAACTCCTCCCCCGTCGACCACGTTGCGACCATCTTCTCCTCTCCCCTTCTCGTCGCTCGAGCCGTCGCACGCGTCGAAAACCTCATCCCTTTCCTCCTCCTCCTGCCTGATCGATCGAACGAGACCTCACCGTCGCGAAAGGCGTCTCGAGTTCGACGATGCTATCCACCTTGCATTGATCCGCTCGAACTTCCACTCCTCCTACCGTCTCTCGACTGTTCTGACATGCCATCAAAGTTACGGACGCCTCGTTCGCTGCGATATTCCCGCTCCTCGTTCTGCTTCCAGCCGCCTGTAAGTACAGCTCTGCTTTTTCTCTGGCTTCGTTCTGACCAATATCTAGCTTCGCCTTTGTTGAGTATGAGAACCGCCGTGATGCCGACGATGCCTACTACGAGATGCACAACAAGCGCATCGGTCGCGACGACATGCTCAAGATCGAGGTCAGTGTTCCGACTTTTCTCTGTGCGCCAAACACCCAAGCTCACATTCTTGCAGTGGGCTCGTACGCCTCCTTCCGCTTCCTGGCGCTTCGACTCCGGTGCTAGTCGCGACCGCCCTGCCGGTGACCGCCCACCTCGTCGTGAACGCTCCCCACGTCGCCGCGGCAGCGCCTCTCCTCGCCGTGGCGGTCGTGGCGGTGACTACTCTCCTCGCAAGGACGACCGTCGCGAACGTGACTATGACCGCCGTGACCGCGAGCGCACCCGAAGCCCGGATGATCGCGACAAGGAGATGAAGGATGTCCGCGATAGGGAGGACGACCGTGAGAATGGTGCCAACGGCGAAGACCGCAAAGGTTTGTGCTGTCAAAATGAACATTTCCGGCAAAGGAGCAGCAGCTAAATTCTCCAGTCCCCATTGACTCCCCACCTGCTCACGACGACCTCGACACCGCAGAGTAGAAGGGCATCAAGGCCAACCAGCAGCTCTGAAGACTCAGCTCTATCCGACTTCTGAAGGCCCTTTCACCCAAAAGTAGACTGACTGATCTCTTTTATTCTCTATCCATCACTGGTCATCATGGTCATGGGGTCATGGGCTTTCATTTTCGGCACTTTGATGGACAGGAAAAATTGATATCTCTTCTGATAGTACGGTGCGGCACCGAGCGACACGAGACAAAACATTCGCGAGGAACTCGTCCTTCCATCGACCACCCGATGCGGTATACCTTTCCTTTCGGTTTCGGCCTCCTTTCACACGTGTACTTTACCTACCAACGAAACGAGCCACTCGAACAAGCGATTCGGCCGACTTAATTCCTATCATCGGACCACCTTGCTGTGCAACAGCATTTATCTGTGTAGGCGTGACATTTGCGACTAGACTTGATACCCGTGACTTCGCCATTATGCAGTATATTTAATCCACTATTTTGATGATTCCGATGTGCAATCGTGCTTGTGTCAGTCAAGAATGCGTACTCAGTCTGTCTGTCTGGAGGTATCTGCTTGCCATCACTACATCTGATTCATCAGCCATTTACAGCTGCTCCGTGTTTCCTCGTCTCTATACACAAGGCTACCTCGTTTACCGGGCACCCCAGCAGCCAGCTATGTAGGACCAGCCAAGCCTCGTGATCTTAACCGCAGCCCTTCTGCCTGCTGAATACGGATGACTCTTGACGTGTCCGCTGCATGCATCCCTTTTTCTTCATAAATAGCGCCGAAGCCTATGTGATGGCTTGGAGCTTTGTCGTTCTCTAAGCTGGTACCTACCTACATCCCAAGATGCAATCTACGTTTTATTCGTGGTTTTCCCCTTCCATTGACGCCGTGTTCCTTTTACTTCCTTTTACACTCCGCTGGCGTCTGCTCCTCCTCCAGTCAATCATCTCTCTTACACTTGTTGTTCACCGCATTCCTTATGCCTTTTACAAGTCTCACAAGATTCTATGGATTCCCTCTCGCGATAAAGGCCGCTTCATTCGGACTATAGTCTTCTATCCACCTGTCTCGAAAACTACGCAACCAGCACTCCCCCGCCCGATCCATGTCAACTGGCATGCCGGTGGTTTCGTGGGCGGGATTGCAGAAACCGATGCAAAATTTGCCAGTCGGCTCGCCAAGGAAACAGGTGCTGTGGTCTTGTGTGCGGAATACCGTCTGGCTCCTCGATATCCCTTTCCTGCAGCTGTCGACGATGCAGACGACGTTCTTGCTTATATCACTGCTCATGGGAAGGAGCAATTCCAAACAGATTCAAACCTTGTCACTGTCAGTGGCTTTTCCGCAGGCGGTAACTTGGCCTACGCTGTGTCAGTGAATGCCCCCGTCAAGATCAAAGCAATCGTCACGTTCTACGCATCCATCGACTTGAGGATACCAGCCGCGGACAAGAAGGAGAAAAACAAGGCGAAGCTTCTGAAACATGATCCCCTTGCTTTCATGCTCCCGTTGTTTGATTGCTATGCGAGCCGTGCTCCAGAGGGCAGTCAAAACGACCCACGGCTGCATCCAATTCTGGCCAAGGTCGAGACTCTTCCGGAAAGGATGCTACTGGTGGTTGCAGGCATTGACATCATTGTCGAGGATCAAATGACATTTGCCAAGAGAGTTAAAGAAGAGCTGGAAGAAGTCCAGACAGTGGAGGGGGCAATGGGAAGGGAGATGGAAGTGTTATATCTCGAGAATGCTTTTCATGGATGGTTGGAGGCGCCGAGTTTCATCTTACCAGATGAGAGGAAGGCGGCTCTGGATATGGCTATGACGTGGATCAAGGAGACGCACAGGAGATATGGCTGGGAATGGACTGCTCTTTAGAAGAAGAAGCTGGAAAGGGGCAATCGGCTCCCGGTCAAGGGTGTTTGCATCTCTTCTCAGTCTTAGAGGTTCCCCAAATGCTCCTATTCGGGCTATATGTATGATACGTGTGACTGGCCTGCACTATGTACCTTATATTCTCCTCAGCCTGCTTACCTTTTCTTTCCTTCGCTGCTGCTCACTGGCAGGATGATGACACTTCCGAAGCCCTGCCGCTCCGCCTTGAACCCAAGACACTCACGCAAGATGCAGAGCCGTCAGTCCTCGAACAGCGGTCAGCGAGTCTCTATTGGCGGGTGAACCCTGAAGGAAGCATTCCGCGAGGCACTTTATATCGGTAATCTCGGTAACCAGGGGCGGGGAGTGGCGGTAGGGACTACCGGACTGGGACGAAGATATAGGACAGGTGGCAGGGGGGGAGAGATAGGTATATTCCATCATAATGCTATCTCGAGGACGCCATTGCGGTCTCTGTTTTCCAAGGAGGGAGGTCTGGTTGAACATGTTGCAGGCGAGCGGGCGCAGTTCGGGTGAGGTGGCATCCATGCGAGTCGCAAAAGCCGTAGCATGTCCTGGCGAGACACCCGTTTCTATATCAATATTCGCAGCCCCGTTCCAACTGGCCAGCTGGGCAGCGTCATTATACATGACAGGGCTAGGATGGTGTTGCACGAGATGCCTGACATTGACCTGAAATGGAGGAGCACCCACGGTATCCATGGCCTGGGGGAGCAGACGGGATCCCGCTGGGTGTGGCTTTTGGGGGAGTTTCTGTTGCTCAAGCGAGGACCACGGGTTGGAACATGGACACATGGCCACCGGGCGTCGTTACAGGTACACACATATCGGTCGGGAACCGCATTGGAGTGCTGTTCTGGGGCGGTGGGAGCAGAATGGCGGTGGTAGTCGTGGTAGTCGTGGTAGTTGTGGAGGTAATTATTAGTAGATACAACCACCTCCTGTTGTTGGTCTCCTTCTCCTAACTGCTCCGACGGCGAGGCCGCGCCAAGCCCGCAAACTCAGGGCAGGGCTCAAGGCTCAAGCGCAAGCGGCTGCACGACACAGAAACAGAGATTGTCCCTCCCGCGCTCCAACATTAACCCACATCCCCCCATTGCGCGCTTCTGATGACCTCCCCACGCGACCTGACCTTCGAATCCACCTCCAATCCCTCGACTTGACCATATCACACTGTTCCCACTGTTCCCACTGTTCCGCACCCCGACCTCGCCCTTCCCATGACCCGCCGACCGCGCTCTTGACAGCCACAACAGCTTCCTCTCGACCGCAACTAGCTACACGCATTCTGCATCGACCATCTCTCCAACACCTGGGACAAGACCGTGCTGGCAGCCCATGAGCTCGTTGCAAGGCGCGCTCAAAGCCTAGCTTATGAGTTCCACCGCTCCTGTAGCTGAGTCTCCGGCAAGAGACTCGGCATCCGCAGCCAGCATCTCCCTCAAGGCGGTCGATCCCGACGTGCGTCCAGCTGCTCCAGCACTTCCTGCTGATACTGATCCCCAAGGCTGACATGACACACCAGAAGATGGATGCCTCGCCAGTCGCCGAGCTCACTGCCAGGGCGAGGTACTGGAAGAACTTTGTCTCAGACCCCGTCATCGCTGCTTTCATCGCAGGCGGCGTTGCAGGCGCTGTCTCCCGCACTGTCGTCTCCCCTCTCGAACGCCTCAAGATCCTTTTCCAAATCCAGAATGTTGGTCGCAACGAGTACAAGATGCCGGTACACAAGGCTCTGGCAAAGATGTGGCGCGAAGAGGGTTGGAGGGGCTTCATGGCTGGCAATGGTTCCAACTGCTTGCGCATTGTGCCGTACTCGGCCGTGCAATTTGGATCTTACAACTTCTACAAAAGAGTAGGTATATAGGATTGACACTCGCCTGGACATTTCATTCCTCTCACACACAACTCTCCATGCGTGCAGGAAAAGGCCGTCATGGACATGTGGGCATCTACTCACACTAAGTGCAGTTCTTCGAAGACACCCCCGGCGCAGACCTGGGCCCATACCAACGTCTCTGCTGCGGAGCGTTCGCAGGCATGACCTCCGTCAGTTTCACATACCCACTGGACATCGTCCGAACGAGATTGTCGGTGCAATCCGCTTCCTTCGAGACCCTCAAAGAGGCCGCCGCTCAAGGCAGGAATGGCATGTTTGGATTGATGGCATCAATGTACAGGAATGAGGGGGGCGTTGCGGCGCTGTATCGCGGTATCATCCCGACTGTGGCAGGCGTTGCTCCTTACGTGAGTAGCAGACTCGAGCGGTCAATATTGGAAGAGGACAACATATACTGACGAGCCGTCAGGTTGGGTTGAACTTCATGGTCTACGACACGATGCGGAAGTTTTTCACACACGAAGGCCAAGCGAACCCAGACGCGTGGGGCAAGCTCGCCGCCGGCGCATCTTCCGGTGCCATTGCCCAAACCTGCACATATCCCTTGTAAGTGAATAGCCTCCTCCTCCCTTCGATCTCGGCTCCGATGCTAGATCCTTGCAATCACGATGAAAACATTACATACTAACACCGCCTCCCCCCATAGCGACGTCCTACGGCGCCGCTTCCAAATCAACACGATGAAAGGGCTCGGCTACCAATACACCTCCATCTCAGGCGCCATCCGCCAGATCATCTCGCAAGAGGGCATTGCGGGCTTGTACAAGGGCATCGTGCCCAACTTGCTCAAGGTCGCGCCCAGCATGGCGGCCAGCTGGCTCAGCTTTGAGATGACTCGAGATTTCTTCGTCGCGATGAGGCCAGAGCCGCTTTGAGGGGAGAAGCCGCTCCTCTCTTTCATTCAAACTTGCATCATGTACAAAAAAATATAGCGAGCGACAGAGACACACCCACACAGAGACACCCGTGGACGGCTGCACTGACGTGGGCGGCCTGACTACCTACCTATCCATGTTTGCGTTTAGGCCTAGAACACAATAGAGCGCAGCACAGCGTACTCAATCCCATTTCTACGCTGCCCTGCTGTCTTGTTTTTCTCGGTTGGATAGCCTTCTCTCTACTTTTCCAATATTTTCATGCATTTTCGCCGGAGGTCAGGGAGCAAGCATTCAAGGGTATCGGATGGGGATTGTGGGAGAGGCACAACCCTCAGCGGGAGTTTCAAGCGTGTTTATTGGTTCTTTTGGGGGGGAAGACGAGGACAGGCTACCTGCTGACTCCGTACCTAGGCGACCTAGATGCAGAGGTCACGCTTTGTCTAAATACCGCCCCTATTCTCCAGTTCCTACATGCAAAGATCTACGTCGAGCTTGTGACTAGGGGTCTCTGGACTATTCTTATGATCACGTCACCAGGCACGGTGGGAAGGAAAGTCGAAGTTTGGGTAGTATGTCAATCATGCAATTTGACCCCTATAACGCAGTAACCGTGGTAGAGACGCTAAAACAGAGTCTCGCATCAGCCAAAAGATGGGGGGAAGTGAAAGGAAGCAGAGGCCGTCCGAAATTCAGCACCAGCGGGGGAGCGGCAAGTTAGGAGCAAAAGACGCTTCCATCACCATGTCCGGTTTCCCGCGAAAACGCACAAATGACAGCCCAGAATAGTATCCCCCCATCCACCCAAAGAAATGCTTGTGTATTTTCACGCTTGACAAGCCTTGACGTTTCAGTAACCGCTGCACATTCTCCCTCGCCACGACTAGATGGCGTACTTCCGGGTCCACTCCCTAGCCGTGTTCTCGTACTTGGCGCGGTCGGTCTTGTAGGCGTGTGCGATTTCGGGGACCAGAGGATCGTCGGGGTTGGGGTCTGTGAGCATGGAGCAGATGGAGAGCAGGACTGCGATACAGTTAACACATGGGGCCTTTGTTTGGAGGTATTAAATGTGACTCGCCTTTGGAGATGGTCAAAGCCGGGCTCCACTGATCCCGAAGAATATCTAAGCATATGCTGCCGTTGGAGTTGATGTTGGGGTGGTAGATGCGGGTCGTGAAGTTGACCTTTGGTGGCTTGAAGGGGTAGTCTGTAGGGAAGTGGATGGCAAGGAAAAAGACGCCGCCGGAATATGGAGAGTCGCTCTGCGAGGCCGGTGGTTAGTAATTCGCCTTTGACGTTGTCATACAACGGTGGTGATCGGAAACAGCAGGCAGGTGCAGGCAGTCACTTACAGGACCCATTATGGTGGCTTGCCAGTGGAACTGCGGAGGAACAAGTGTCAGTTGATGTCTTCCTTGGTGAGGCTCGACGAGGCACAGGCTGAGTCTCTCCGCTTCGAGACAAGTGAGCGACATACCAGATCATCTCCGATAGGGCCAGCAGAGCAGGATGAGGGAGGATCACGGCCGAGGTCAGTGAGTTCCTTCTGGATGCGCTTGAGAGCCATGGTGCGTGAAAGCGACTGAGATCGAGGGTGTGGGTGTGGGTGGTAGAGTCGTGGGCGGTGGGTGCTGGCTGGGTGGTGAAGGGTGTTGTGGGGGTTTCGGGAGGGAAGAGAGTTGCAGCGGCTGGAGGGTAGGTCCTAAGAAGAAGTTGGCTTGGCAGATGCTGACGTAGCGGCGAGCTCAGAGGCGAGAGGGCGACGAGTTTGCACAACGCACGAGTTGAGAGCAGTCGGAGCAGCCAGAGCAGTTGGTCGGGGAGAAGGCGAAGGTGAAGGGGTGTTTTGAAGTGGGAGGGAAGAGGTGAATGTCGGGCGTGGATGTGGGTGAGAGAAGTCCAAGGGCACCTGGGTAGGGCAGGGCTGGGCTGGGCTGTGTGACTGTCACTGGCTGCCACACGGTCACGGAGCGGCAAAAAGCGACCAGGAGATTCCATCCGACTCACCTCTCTAATGACCATGTCTGACAAAGTACCATCCCATCTCTACCTCACAATCATCTGTACAGATCACCTATATCTCTCCAGGGCTGACCAGAGGATTACGGAGTACTTACTAACCAAACACCTGACACGGAGATGAGTCTCGGAGACAGCGCCTCAACCTGCTTCCTCACCGAGCCCCCGTGACTACTCCACACCGTGGACCTCGCACTAGGTACCTAGGTACAAACACGGGCATCTTGATCTTTGGGATACAGTATGGAATTCTACATGCACCGCCACCTGCACAGGCTCTCGAGTGGCTACATCCCAAGGAGGTAACGTCGCTACCTGATCCACAGTCGGTGTTTTGTTCAATTATTACTCTGCATGGATCCCGTCTCCAAGGCACATGTTGCCAGAAAGTCAGGCAGCAAGCCCGGCAAATGCTACCTACCTAATATTTCTCTATCAGGTTTTCGGGAATTGCGGCACCACAGTTTTGTCATCCATGAGTTATTTTACAAGCAGCCTTGTCGTCTGTCATACTTCACATTGAGACTGGTGGTTTGCTAGCCTCTTGTTTGACTAGAAGAAGCCCCCCATGGTTTCATAGTCTTCGAAGTGCTCCTTCATTTAATGCCCTTTAATGCCTTCCACGTTCGAGTCTGTAACCTCAATGCCCAGCAACCGAATACTGGTCTGCTCTACGCCAGTTTCAAACCATACTTTTCAGGCTGGAACCATTCTGCTAGAAGGTCCTGGAGAACCTCATTGGCACCCCTTTTCGCCTCATCTGCACTCTTGCCGCGACATTCAATATACAGTTTGATCTTCGGTTCTGTCCCGCTTCCTCTCGCTGTAAATCGAACCTCCCCGCCCAAGTCACAGGTGATCATCTGGCTGCTTTTGCTGACTGGTAAGGTCGGAATCTTGTCATCAGTGCCGCTGTCATAGCCTTCGGTAAGGTCGCGCCATCTCAGAACCTTTCGGCTTCCGACCTTCGCAGGGTATGGCTTTCCAAGAGCACGAATTGCTTTAAAGACGGCATCCGTCGTGGCTGGCTCAGGCGAGACTAGGTATGTGTTTGCATCTTCAAAGTAACCATATTTTTCGTACAGTTCTTGGAGCTTGGCCCATGGCGATAAACCGCGTGTCTGCCATAGTCCAACAGCGGTAAGAAAAGCCGCTCCCGCAGCCAACGAATCTTTGTCCAAAACGACTCCCGGTACCATGTATCCGATGGCTTCTTCAAAGGCAAATTGGACATCGTATCCTTCCTGGATGAGATCGATGCTGCGATTTCCAAGCCATTTGAATCCCGTCAAGGTTTCGACAAACTGGAAGCTTTCGGCACGAGCCATAGCAGCGAGCATGTTTGAAGAGACTGTCGAAGCGAGCATAGCCAATGTCTTTCCCTCTTTCGGAGCAGAGGAACTCTGCCAAGTATCAAAAATGTGCGATGCGAGGAGTATACCCAGTTGATTGCCGGTAAACTGATGCCATCCACTCTCACTTGTTTTCGCTGCCACAGCCAGACGATCAGCATCAGGGTCGCTGGCAAGAATGAGAGTGATGCCGTTTTCGTCCGCAGTTCTGATGGCGAGATCTAGCGCTCCTTTCTCTTCAGGGTTGGGAAATTTAACAGTTGGAAAATCAGGATCGGGCTCCGCCTGCTCAGGCACTACAACCATGTTCTCAGACATTTTCAGTGATTCCACGACAGAGGACATGTAGGGAAGGCCAACGCCATGCATGGGCGTGTACACGAAGCGTACCGGTGAAGTCGAGGAAGCTTTTGCGGGTTCAGATGTGACATGACGACAGGATAACCGAACGGCGTCGAAGTAGGCATCTTTGACAAGTCCGAGGGCTCCTTCGACCAGAAGGTTGCCATCAACGGCTGAAGTATCCCACGTCGAAGGCTCAGGATTTCGATCAATAGCAGCTGCAATTCCAGTGTCATGTGGCGGAATGATTTGGCAGCCATTCGACCAGTACACTTTGTAGCCATTGTCTTGAGCAGGATTATGGCTTGCAGTGATCATAAGCCCAGCGGCAGCGTTCAACTTCTTGACTCCGAATGGTACGAGTGGAGTGTGAACATTCAACTCGTACCACCAGACTTTGATCCTTTTGGTAAGGAAGACGGCGGCGGCCAGTCGGGCAAACCTTTCAGAGTTGTGTCGAGCATCTCGCCCGATGACAACGCCCTGACGTTTGCTTTCTGGGTTCGTCTCGAGAATATATTCGGCCAGCCCCTGGGTCGCTTGGATGACCGTCACAGCGTTCATTCGAGCAAAGCCTGCCTCCATACGAGCACGCAGGCCTCTTGGAAACATGAGCGACATGCCATGCGAGCAAACAGATCTACTTACGCTGTGCCAAATGTGATGCGAGGTTTGAGGCGCTGCTTCAGCTCATCCCGCTTGTTCTGCACAAGGAGCTGGTATATTTCATCCCGGGTTTTCTCGTCCTGGTCCACTCGGAGCCATTCTTTTGCTAGCTCTTCAATTGAATCGTCTGAGGAAGACATGATGAAATGTGCTTTGAATAGGCCTGAAAGGAGAATGAGATGATGTTGTCGTGTTTCCTCGACACGGATGGGTATCAGGTAGGTATGGAGGAGGTGAATGTTTTTTTTTTGTCTGGAAGTCGGTGCTCCGCGTGAGTCCGCTTTCCAGGCAATGATATAGGGAACCCCTCGTGGGGTGACGCAGAAATACGTTCACTCACGAGAACAAGCAAGATACAAGGACTTGATTCATTTGGTCACAAGGTTCTTCGTACGAAAGCCAAAGCACTTGATTGCTTTTTCTACCGTATTTCGTGGCCCTAGGTACCTGTATAAAAGTCACCTGATAGGTAAGTGCGGCGTCGAGTCTCCAGCCCCGTGCCCTGAAAAGCCACACCGCACGCAAAACTAAAGGGACTTACAGTATAGGTACCAACGAAGTAAGGTAACCTGGGCTGGGTTCCCCACAACACACCAGCTCTTCGGCACAAACTTCCTCCAACCCAACATTCGTTATGGCTTCTACCCGGTCGGTTTCTCGCCCGGTCGCGAGCCGCAAAGAAGTCGTCTTCTCGAGACGAGAAATTGAAGCTCTAATCGCCGACGGCCGCACCATTATCATCGTAGATGGCAAGGTACTGAAAGTCGATGCCTGGCTCAAATATCACCCAGGTGGTGACAAAGCTATTATGCATATGGTGGGACGAGATGCTACAGACGAAGTGAACGCGTATGGCCTCCTCCCCTCCAAAAAGTATGGTGCTGACGCGACCTAGCCTTCACTCGCTCGAAGCTCGACGTCGGATGGACTCTTATCAGATTGGGCGAATTGAGGGGCGATGGACAAACTTCGATCCCCCAATACAAGGCGGAAAGTTCAGGAGAATGGAAGTTGATGGCGGCTTGAAGAATTTGCAAGAGGAATTGGATTCGGTAGAGGATGATTCCTCGAACACAAGCTCCCAGGAGTCATCCCCAGTCTTTGAAGCCACCAAACCCAATACGACAAAGAGGCGAAAGACAGAGCCATACAGCAGTGCGTCGTCGGTTACATCGGTGTCTTCGGTGGATCTGGAGGAGACAAAGAACAAGCCAGGAATGTCCCATATCGATCCTCGAACAAAATCGGCCCTGGAGCTTGAGACATCAGACTATCCACCCATTGATCCCGACGTTCAGGACGAGATCACACGGAAATATCGCCAATTAGGCGAAAAGATGAAGGCTGAAAATCTTTACAATTGCAACTACGCCGCCTACGGAATCGAGTGCTGCAGATATCTTCTTCTATTTGCTACGTTCATCTTCCTTCTTCGCACATCCCACTTCGCCCTCAGCGGGATTGCGCTTGGAATGCTCTGGCACCAACTCGTC
Organism: Aulographum hederae CBS 113979; assembly: GCA_010015705.1. Classification (NCBI taxonomy): domain Eukaryota; kingdom Fungi; phylum Ascomycota; class Dothideomycetes; order Aulographales; family Aulographaceae; genus Aulographum; species Aulographum hederae. The sequence continues at coordinate 344,801 of ML977168.1, forward strand.
TTTACCGTCCATGATGCTGGACACATGGGCATCACCCACAATTACCAAGCCGATAGCATGATTGGCTTCATCATCGCCGACTACATCGGAGGCTTGTCGTTGGGATGGTGGAAGCGCAACCACAACGTCCACCACATCGTTACCAACCACCCCGAACATGATCCGGACATCCAACATATGCCCTTCTTTGCCATCTCATCTCGATTCTTTTCAAGCATGCGTAGCACCTACTACAACAGGATCATGACCTACGACCCCTTTGCGCAATTTGTCATCAGATACCAAAACTACCTCTACTACCCCATCCTGACCTTTGGCCGCTTCAACCTCTACCGTCTCTCCTGGGAGTATCTCCTCCTCGGCCAAGGTCCTCGCAAGGGCCCTGCGTGGTGGCATCGCTACTTCGAGCTTGTCGGCCAAGTCTTCTTCTGGACCTGGTTCGGCTACGGCGTCGTATACTGTAGCATCCCCTCCAACTGGGATCGCTTCGTCTTTGTGCTTCTATCTCATGCCATCACCATGCCCGTCCACGTCCAGATTACCCTCAGCCATTTCGCCATGACCACCGAGGACTTGGGCACCAACGAGAGCTTTGCGCAGAAGATGCTGCGCACAACCATGGATGTCGATTGTCCACAGTGGCTCGATTTCTTCCACGGAGGTCTGCAATTCCAGGCCGTGCATCATCTGTTTCCTAGATTGCCTAGGCATAACCTGCGGAGGGCGCAGAAATTGGTCATGGAATTCTGCGAGGATGCTGGGATTCCATATGCGCTGTATGGGTTCGCGGATGGTAATAAAGCTGTCATAGGCCGCTTGGGAGAGGTTGCGAGACAGGCCAGGATTCTGGCCGAGTGCCAAAAGCACATGGTTGAGTCGGGCGATTGGCATATGGATTGATTCAGCGGCGCTTTTAGGAGGTCATCGTCTTTAAACAGTATTTGGTTAATGTAGGCAAAGGCGTATCGCCTTGTCAAGCATGGTAATTTAGAGCTGCTCCATATGTTTGGTGGAGGTATGATCCTTCCATTTATGCAAGCCATAACTCTCAAGCCAGCGACAATAACTGTCAGCAATTGATTGAAGCTACTACATTTTCCTCGTAGCGTAGCACCAAACACTGTCATGAGTCAAACCCCATTTGTCAAAGAGCGCCTCCCGCCTGCTCGAACATTTCCTGAGCAATCTTTTCGTCAGACCCATGCCACGGACGCCAAGCAAAAAGAACAGATGCAAGAAATGCAGTATATGCAGCAACGACAGAGACCAGACTCGACATCCGCCCAGATTTCACAAGTCGCCCCCGCCAGTTTTCGTCGCTCAATTCGTCCCCCTAGGCTTCGCCTTGGCCTCTTTCTTCTCCTTCTTCTCTGCCTTCTGCTTCTTCTTCTTCTCATCAAGCTTGGCTTCATTCTTCCTCTTCAAGCTCGCCTGCTCCTCCTTGCTGCGCTCTACGGGCTTGAAGAACCCCTCGAGTCGGCTCTGCTGGCCCCCCTTCTGAGCCTTATTCAACCGCAGCGCACCTCCCCTCACGCGGTCCTCGCTGAAGCCCTTCTCCTCGACGAGGAACTTGACAAGCCCGTCCACGTCGGGCGCCTCCCATTTGAAGTCACAATCTGGGTGGTCGGCGGGACGGACGTCAGGCTCGAGGAAGAGTATGCGGGCGTCGGCGTAGGGCCAGTCGTCCGGAATGACGTATTTGGTTCCGCTTTTGATATGCTCGACGACATTTTCGAGAGTCTTGTGTTCGCGGATCATCTTTAGGGCGGTACTTGGGCCGATGCCTTTGATGGGGTCGAGGTAATCGCAGCCAAGGAGGATGCAAAGGTCGATGAATTGCTTGCGGTCCATTTCTAGACCCGACAGGACTTTGTCGAGATGAATTTCTTCGATGGGGAGTTTGCGCTGCTCGGAGAAGGTGAGGTGGCGAACGAGGACGGGGGTGTCGAATGTGAGGGTGTCCATGTCTTCGGAGGCGGCGGCGTAGACCTTGCCTGCTCGTGCGAGCACTGCGCATTGTGCCTCCGCTTCCGTAGGGGCAATGATGTATGGCACGCCCATCAGCTTCAGCAGTCGTCGACACTCCTCATTATGTTCCCTTGTGACGCGCACAGTCCTCCTGCTGAACTTCTCGACGTCCTCGGCGGTGCCAGTCTCCTTAGCCTCCTCGTGGGCCTCGTGGGCTTCCGTCTTGCGTTGGAAACGTTTCGCAAGCTCGCCCGACTTGAGCTTTGGTGGGGCGCCATCAAAGACATAGACAGGCTTGATTCCATTGTCGACGATGCGCAGTGTGCGGTAGAACAGACCCATTAGGTGGGAGGTGGTCTCGCCGGTCTCGGACATGAGCTGCTGGCCGTCGGAGCGGACGGCAATGAGGAAGGAGTATATTGACATGGAGCTAAAAAGGTTAGATATAAGGCGATTAGACCTTTGACAGGAAGCACGTACGCATCCTAGGCCGAGTTAGCTACTTGACCAGGTAGGGACGGAAGCGGGAGTCTTACTATAGCGACCTTTCTGCCAAATTGGTTCTTGATCTCGCCTGTCTTGACCGCATCTGGGCAGTGCTCCTCAATCACTTCCATCAACTCTGGTCACTGTTAGCGGAAAGGTGTAAGAGAGAGATGATACTTTTTCGTACTTTTGATACCCATGATTGTCTGCGTGAACTGTCGGTTGAGGGGTGTTGGCGTTGGACTTGGGTGGATTGTTTCAGCAGGCTGCGAGGAGTACGGATTGGATATGCTCGACAGCAAGTACAATTGTGGAAATTGAGGTGGGGGTTGGAGTTGTAGTTGGGGGAGACGGTGACGAGGTGACGCGATGCCGACGCGTAAAGTGGTGCAGCCCTACGCACGGGTTCTCGTGATTGCCCAGACGCACGTGACTGAGAGACTCGTGTTATCCAGCCTGTTCACAACAACTCCAGCTGTTGCGCAACGGTCGACATCTCTCAAATTATGTACTCCGGGAGGTCCCTAGGAGTGATACGTTTTACCGGATAGCGGAGAGCTTCTTTTAAAAAATGGGGGTGTAGGAGAATTACTGGTTCCTACCTAGGTAGGTAGATATCATTGCGACCTCGTGGAAGGGAGATATTCCGTTCCGACGTCGCTGACATCTCGCTGGCCTGTCCCTGTCCCTGCCCTGCTCTCCATCCCCGGATCTTGATGTAGGTATTCAACGCTTGGCGATATCGCCTCTCCTCTTTTTTACGTCTTTTTTCTCCTCGAAAGGTCCGATTCTATCTCCATATACGTACTGCTTGCAAGCTTCTAGTTATCTTATCTTCGTCTACATTTAAACATCTTCACTTCTCCAGCTGCCTCGGCAACTTTCTTAGCCCGCCTTCTAGTTACCTCCCCGCCTATACCGTGCCTAGGTTGGGATTGATATTTTAGCTCTACACAACCACCTTGCATTGCTCCAAATTCGGAACACATCTCCATTTTACTTACCATACAGTTATCATTCCTACAATCTCGCCATGTTCAAAGCAATCTGCAAAACAGCCCCCAGGCAGTTGACCGCCGCTGCACGCTCGTCTTGCAATTCCGCCCCACGGAGATTCGCTCATGCTCCTGCAACATTCGATTGGAAAGACCCGTTGCAGGCAAGCAATCTGTTCACCGACGAAGAGATGTCCATAGCAGAGACGGCCGAGTCTTACTGTCAGGAGCGTATGCTTCCTCGAGTGCTAGGTATATCCATCATCCAAAATTCGCCACAATTACTTTCTAACCATGCATCCACGCAGATGCGTACCGTAATGAAGATTATGACAAGAAGATCCTCGAAGAAATGGGCGAACTTGGGCTCCTCGGGGCAACCATCCAGGGCTATGATTGTGCCGGCGTCAGCAGCGTTGCATCGGGCCTAATCACGCGAGCTGTCGAGCGTGTTGATTCTGGCTATCGCTCAGGCATGTCAGTCCAGTCATCTCTGGTCATGGGGGGAATCGAAGAATTCGGCACCGAGGAACTGAAGCAGAAGTTTCTGCCCCAACTCGCCAAAGGAAAAGTGCTTGGTTGCTTTGGACTGACGGAACCAAACCATGGCTCGGATCCTGGCAGCATGGAGACGATCGCAAAACCACACCCGACCAAGAAAGGGTACTACTCGCTTTCGGGCGCGAAGACCTGGATCACGAACTCTCCAATTGCCGACCTGTTACTGGTGTGGGCCAAATTACAAGAGACAGGCAAGATCAGAGGTTTCCTCATTGAACGTTCTCAATGCCCCCCTGGAACCCTCGAGACTCCGCCTTTGAAGCACAAAAATGGGCTAAGAGCTTCGATAACCGGCATGATCCAAATGGACGGCTGCCCTGTTCCCGAAGCCAACCTGTTCCCCGGTGTTGAAGGCCTGAGAGGTCCCTTTAGCTGCCTGAACTCTGCGAGGTATGGCATTGCCTGGGGAACTATGGGAGCGCTGGAGGACTGCATCGATCGAGCAAGGACATATGCTTTGGATAGGAAACAGTTCAAGAACAATCCGTTGGCCAAGTACCAGCTGGTGCAGAAGAAGCTGTCTGATGCGGCGACGGATGCTTCGTACGGAATCCTTGCAGCCACGCAAGTGGGTCGGCTAAAGGATGAGGGCAAAGCAGCACCAGAAATGATCAGCATGATCAAGAGGCAGAATTGTGACAGAGCACTTGTCAACGCACGGGTGTAAGTGCTGATAATACTAGCAGTCAATTCTTGCACTGACACCACAGCTCCAGCCTTCAGGAGATATTCGGCGGCAATGCCGTCAGCGATGAGTATCACATTGGACGACACGTCGCGAATCTGTTTGTGACGCAGACGTACGAGGGGCAGAGCGATATCCATGGTAAGATCTCTTTCATGTTGTTAGATGGCTCACTGCTAACGCCTCCAAGCTTTGATCCTCGGCCGAGCTATCACGGGCATTCAAGCATTCTGTTAGGCGTCTTTGTACACATACTGCTTTTGTATGTAGTAGAACATATTCAAGAAGGTCGATCCTCGAATGTCCCGCTCCGTGTCTAAGCTATTTGAGAGCCCAAAATTTGCTGCTGCTAGATTAGGTACCTGCTCGACTGCTTTTTATTCCAGAAGCCCCAACAATCTCGAAACGCCGAGCTCAAAAAGGATTCATTACTCATCAAGAGGAATATCTTCCAAAGCCCGAAGACCACCTACCGTCGTAATGTCGACATCCCATACCGCCCGTCCACCCATTTTTCCTCTTTTCACCACAACCCGCACGAACGGAAGGGATTGTCGGATATCAACAAGAGCACTTGGAATCCTAGCAATCGTTCCCATGGCAGGCGCCCCAAACACACCACTGCCACCTTTCACAAACGGCTTGCACACTTGCACATCCAACCCTGCCAGCCTGCTCCCCTTGAGCAGCCACAAGCCCCTCCGCCCGATGTCGTTAGCTGCATGAGTTGGGTAGCGAAGGTCAGAATCGGGGTCTGAGATGTCATCCCACGTGTCGTGCGATTCGTTGGCGGTGTAGCCCCATATCCCTTTGCCGTTGTGGTAGAGGAAACTGCCGTCGCGGCGAGCCATGAAGTGGAGGAATAGGAGGAACAGAGACATGGGAAGGAAGGGGCCAAGGAGGAAGAGGGGAGCATATTGTGGCATGGGCAATCTCGTGACGATGAAGATGGCGAATGGTACGCCGCTGAAGAGCGTCAGTGGAAGGCCGAGCCTGAGGCCGATCCTGATGAATACATTTTTAAAACTCGACTGTGGTGGTTTTGTTAGAGTGTTTGCGGTCTTAGAGGTCTTCGTGGAAATAATTAGATGCTGCTTACCCGAGATGAGATGCCGCTGTTGGTCGCAAGCATGCAGATGGGATTGAAATCGTTGTCGAAGCCTAACCGGAGCAAATTGATCTGTTGGCCAGGCTCCTTTATTTGAAGAGCTCCGATCATCCCTTCGCTTCGTTCCGTGTCCAGGGCCACCGTCAGCGTGCCTTCATCGGGATCCCACTGTGCACCGGTCCCTGGTTTGGGGACGAAAGACATGTCGCTCAGCGCTCCATTGACTCGGAATCCAACAAGAGGTTGCACCAGCATTTGGATCAGGTCCGAGGGCAAGTCGAGATCTCGCTCCGTCTTCACCAAGGGAAGGTTCCGCTTTTGCGAGGGATAGTATTCTTTGTCATCGAGGTAGAGGAGATCTCTTTCATTTTGTTTTATTCGGACAAAAACGTCCTTTCCGGGCATGTGACGGAGAAATATAGCGATGCTTCTGCTTGTGGATTCGTCGACGCAATCGAGAATGGCCAGGTATGTGTAGCCAGCGACTACTCGAGAGGACAGCGCCATCTCGATGCCGGGCTTACGGAAGGAGATCTGTGAAGGGTTCGTCCTACATCTCATGTGTCCACTCGAGGAGAAAGCCGACGGGGATGATGCCAATAGTCCCGGATGTCCTTCGTCGACCCCAGTCCAGGCAAATATAGTGTGGTCGTTTGAGGTTTTGAGAATCTCCTCTTGGAGCCGGATGAAGGCGTTCATTCCTTCTCCGTACAACATGGGCATGTGGACGTTGAATATACCAAGTAGACTGTACGCCTCATCTTCCACGAGCGTCGTCTCTCGGCTCGAGGCCCAAAACATGCGCTCGGCCACGGAACATTGCTCGACGCCTTTGGTTCTGTTCAGCACGTCGATGCTGATTCCAGAAGCGTACTCGATGATGGAAGCTAGCTCGAGCTGAGTGCCGAGAAGAGTCCACGTTGTATCGAAGAACATGAGACTACTCGGCGCGATGAGTTCCTGCAGAGTCCATCCCCTGGAGAACCACTTGCTCTCCTCAAATGGGACAGAGCATACTGACGAGGGGTTGATGTCCACATCGCTCAGATAAACGTAGCAAACGGCGGCTTCCTTGTACCATGCATACATGGAATTGATGGCGATTTGCAGCTCGATGTTGTCGTTTTTGTTGATGCAACACGTGTCGACCCAGACGTATTCGAGGTCGGCGGCCAGCGCTTGCTCGCACGACTTGCGGATCTTGTAGAAACCGCCTTTGGTGCATGATTCCTGGTAGGACTTCGCATCGTCGAATGTCACCTCTTCCCCGGCTATCCAGCGGTGAGAAAGGATGGCGTACTTGGGGCGTCGCTCGGAGACGTCGGGGATGAAGACTAGTTCGAAGGTGTCGTCCTGGATGAAGGCCTTTGCATCTATGAGCCGCATGGTCCTTTCGGCGAAACTGGCGAGACAGTCACTTGTCGAGATGGAGTTCCGCGAATCTGATCAATATATTGTTAAGGCCCAAAATTCATCCATCTAAAAGGTAAATGTACCTAATCGTTGTCTACCACAGTAAGTTGACTTCGTCGTGGATGATCAGCATGGGGCTGTGAGCGCGGCTCGCGGGAGGCTGAAGCAGCTTGTGGAACCGCCCCCAAAACATCACGAATCGATTTCTACTCTTTCATTCCAGCCATCAAACACATGAATGGGCATGTTTACTTTCAAAGCTTACGGCGGTCCGACTCTGTATAGATATTTACCTAATTTTGAGACGTCGGTAGAACTCCTGGCGAGTGAAGGACAGTGGAAAAGGAGGATGAGATGTTGAAGCTATGCTATATTTAGAGCTCTAGCTACCACGTGACCATACGTTCTGGTATCGCACTATCTAAAACAATAAAATGAACTAAGGATCCTAAATTAGCTGAACAGATAGGGGACCAAGGAGAAGATGTTTAGAAATGCGGCCATATCTCTGTCCACTGAACAACATAGTACGACGAAGCGGGCTGGGACTGCCATGACCATCCCAAAGCAATAGCAAGCGGACCAACCCGTGACAGGAAATAGAGAAACCCAACGATCGAGCACAAAACGATCTGCGCCAAACGAGGCATCATCTTGATGCAAACATACACGCATCCGACAAAAGGCACAACAACACTGATCAAGATTGAAATCCTCCACACGGTCCAGGCGACAGGCGGCATAAGCTGATGTCGAACAGCGGTTCGAATACCGTTAAAGGCACCGGTGCCACAGCATACGAGCATGTAGACAGCCCATGATTGCCACGAGTTTGTCGCTTTCTCCTGTGATACAAAGAAAGTTCGAAATGCTGGTCCGAAAGGTATTCGCTTGATGTCATTCACTGTGGTGAACTCCTTGTTGTAGCTTTGGTTGAACTTGCTCCGCAGCTGGTTGACCAGATCGTCATCCAGTCGCCCATACGCGCGGAGAACAATGGGCACGCAAACGCCGTCAGGTTTGCACCATTCGAAGAGGTAAGTGAACATGCTGAGGAGAACAAATTCGGCGGTCAGAAACTCGAGGGGAGTCACGGGGAGCTCCTGGACACGCCGGGCGATACACTGGACGACCACCCACAGGACTTGAGATCCAGCAAACAATCGAGCAAAAGAGTCGCGCTTGCTCTTGTCCTGTATCTCGCGGATGTCGATCTCGGGGTGCGCGAGAACGTCTGCCTTGATGAGCATCTCAATCATCCGGGCGTCAACAGGGAATCGCTCCAAGCCTTCAGACTCGAGTACGAAGCCCCCCATGTTGGCAAAGAACGAATGAGTAAGGGTCCAGTTGATTCCTAACCTTTTGAGGGAATCTCGCGTTTCCCGAGCAATGAAGAACTCGGTAATTGCGATGATGGCAATGAGCTCTGGGAAGATGACGGTGATCACCATCCATTTGACTTTCCGCCAAAGACTGTGGATCTCTGATTCGCCTCGGCCTGGTACATTGAGCCTTAAGATAGAACACGAGCAGGCGAAGAGTGTTGCTAGACAGCTCCAAAGGACCTCGAAAGACGACCGCCATCCCGTGGATGAAACCCAGCCAGCGGGATAAGTGCCGTTCGTGCCGCAAAGGCTCCTGGTCGACCGTGAGATCAATTCATGCCTCGGGGCGAGTGGAGCCTCGTCCGCCGAATCATGGTGAACAGACTGAGCTCTTGCTGTAGAAAGAAAAAAGAGAAACAACGAGACCGCAAGTGCTATTCTCTTCCACGAAGCCATTGAAACTAAGAAAGTGAATTGTGTATTCTCGTGGGGCAATGCTGCGGAATAAGTAGGCACAGCAAAAGTGCGGATGGAATGTGACCAAGCACAGATATGGAAGTTTGAGTAGAGCAACTGATGTGGTGTGGTATGCGGCAACAGGAGGCGGTCCATTGCCTATATAAAACGTTTGAGCACGAGGCTGAACAGTCGGCCTCGTAAAACCCTGCCTGACGGTACCTAGCCTACTTACCTGGTGGCTTGTAGGTCGACCGTAGGCCGCATTGAAGAAGAGCAGCCAGTACTAAGTAGCGAGGTTGAGTCTCGAGTTGTGGCGTTTCGTTGGCGCCTTCGTCGCCCTCATCGCCCGGAGCTGGACCATTACTACGTACCAACCTCTGTACCTCACTCGAGTGGATAAGTTAATAGGCAGACATCTATTATTATCGAGTCTCAATTTTCAGATGAGCGCCTCCAAATCCGGAGAACTGCACGTCTTGTACGGAGGGGCCATGAAGTGTGGTCGTCCTTTCATGGCATCAGGTCGGCAAGTATCTTCAACGAGACCGACACTTCTTATACTTGCACATGGTCAGCAGAATATTGTGAGCCACCGATCTCATAGATGAGCGATTCAGCAGTGCTGTATACTCGCCTGTCTTCGTGGTATTTACCCCTATTCCTACCAACGCTTACATAAGCGCTCATTCGACTCTCGATCCCGTGACGATTTCTCGATCCAGTAGGTACGGCCGCAGTTAAGAGAGGCTTTAAGAACCTCTCGACCTGAGGGAAATGGCTTCTTGCATATCCATGTGGACATATGTGCTTCTATTGACGTGTCTCTAGAACCTTTGCATATACACGAGTACGCAATGCTGTTTCCTTTCTCACTCGTCGGATCTTGATGTCTCTTACACTAAGAACTTGTCACAGGTAACTCTTTCACCTTTTCACGAATGGCGGACTTCCCCGGGCGTCGCCAACATACTTCACAACCTCTGTTCACCAATCCGTATCTTTGCTCTGCACAATTAGTATCGTTACTCTGCAGTCTCTCCCAAGCTTCACGTAGCTAAGTGACCATTACAAGATTGATTAACCACAATTCCTCACTCTTCAATGATTAAGCCAGCCATGGCATTCGCCTTTCTACTTTGAAATTACATTCATACTATTCCAGTTGAGCAATCACAGAACAACTATATTCCTCCCGCAAAAACTATGTCCAATACCAGCCACTCAGATGCGTGGGAGTTGCAACCCATATCCGAAAGCGCCGGACGCTGTTACTTCCTCAAGCTTCCGAGAGAGCTCAGAGACCTGGTTTACGCTGAGCTTCGGAGCTGCTCCCAACCTCCAGAGCTCGGAATCAATCTCGGCAAACTTCATGTATCACCAAGACATGAGGACGAGGTGTTTGCGGTCTGCAACTTGATCTTTCCTGCTCTTCCGCTCTCCAACATGCGCTTCGTTAGCAGAGCAATTCGCAGCGAGTACTTGGAGACTGTTGATTTTATGAACCGCTTAAGAACAAATTTTATTACCGTACATTGTCACACCGGGATCGACCATACCCACAAAGTCGAAAGCAATAAACCAGCCCCGAAGGTCGCTACATACACCAAGCTCTTCGCGCAAGTTGGCCGTTGCGATATCGTGGTCGAAAGATCAGTGGGACATGACGGGTTTCATCATGTGTTACAGAGACTCGTGGAGTTCCTCCCCAACCTGCACACCCTACGCGTTAGTCTCCGACTCGCATGGACCGTGTTTCGGAGCCCTGACCTCTGTCTCCCATACCTTTCCATGACCTGGCGAGCACATGGAGGTTACAAAGGCGTGAGTCGGACATCTTTTGTAGGATGCAAGGAGACCAATCCACCCGATGGTCTTAGAAAGCTCAAGCAAATTGACTTCCGCGCCATATCAAAGTTTGATGCTCCTCCTTTTGCGGGGGGGACATTCTTCGAGACGTGCCAGTATCGTCGACTCTCTTCATGGCAAGATGGAAGTGCAAATAGCGTGCACATCGAGGAAGAATGGAATGAGGCTTTCTTTGATTATCTCGGAGAAAACAACCGGGATCCCTCTTTGATTTCCACAGGACATCCGAACTAACAAGAAGAAGGACCTGGACCAAGGGTTTCTCCTTTGCTTTTACTTTCCACTTAATAGAGGTATCACTGATGATATAGGGGGTCATTGACGCGACGGTGTCCTAGGGGTTTCAACGCCCTTCTGGGCTAGTCTGTATCGTTATGGCGCAGCCCTCTTAACGCGCTCGACTTGTATTTGTCAGATTGAAATACTCAGGGAACAGCTGCACTCCGGGCCCCCAAGCCTATCAATATAACGAAACTTCGTCCAATATCAATGTCAATACAGGCCCGCAGAATATGATAAAACAGACTTACAAATGCGTTATCATAGCCTGTGAATACTCCTCACACAACCTCCTTCCCACGCACTCTGCGCTCACTACCCTCGATCAACTTTTAATCTCTGTGCAAATTTTTTCTCATGGACGATTCTCTTCCGATCCCGCAACGTGTGCTCCTAAAATGAGCTCAAAGAATGTTGCAAAGAGCAGACCTTGTCCTCAAATCGGAAGAACGCGCTGCCGGAAATTATAGAGACCATCGCGTACATTCTCCACGGTATCGGCAGGCCGAATTGCAAGTACCTATGCAAAACTTTGGATTCTCCTTCGTCGGATGATGGTGGAGTCATAGAAATGCAGAGTGCATGTCTCGATTTTAACCAAACAGCCTGCTGGAAAGTGGTTATGGAGTTTCCAACATAAGTTTTGACACATCTTCGTCTCAGACAGACGTGTACTTTGCCTGACCAGCAGGTAAATGCTCTGCTAGCACATCAATTTCTGGAAATACTCCGCCAGCCAAAAGAAGATGCTTGGGGGCTGTCTGGCTTTACGTCCTACTCCAAAGCGAGCCAGCACATGAGCAGGCTGTGGAAGGGTATATCCTGACTATTTTGGACCATTTCGAGTGTGGAGGGCACGTCAGAGGAAAGCTCCACAATCTCATGGTTTTTAGGGGATGATCTGCCTTGCCCAGCAGCATGCCATGCGATCCCAGAGTCTGCACAGATGGAGACGCTGCTGGCGCATAAAGAGAGATCAATGAGATAAATGATGCGTTGGAACTGGATGCCGTGGATGGCGAGGAAGGAGTGTGTGATTTGAAAGGAGAAATCCGGCACAGAGAAGTGAGTAGAGATGAAGCATGGGCAATACAAGCTTCTCAACTGAGTGCTTTTCGGTGTCGGAAAGGCGTGAGAGAGGCTAGGCGCACCGAGGAGCTCCTACAAACGACTATGGAGTGGTCTGTCTCTGATTGACAGTGCTTCTAGGCAAGGGCCTGCCAGGTCTTCTTCAGGGACTCGAGTCGTCCCCAAAGTGCCAGATGCAAAGCAACTTGTCGTAGAAGCTGGTCGATACAATCATCTTCCTCTCATCACTATGCAGCGGGTGCATATCGCTGGCGTAGTTCATGCTCTGGTGTTCTTCAAACCTGGCAAGGATTTCGATAGTCCAGTCCGAGCCCCTGTCGCATCGTATTTCCACAATGCGAATTCCTGCATACATACAACTCGCGAGCACAAGATACCTGACGCTTGAATCCATATCTGACCCATAAGATGGGCCTTCAAGAACTCCTAGGCGCCAGACTCCTCCGCCTAGGTTCTTCTCCGCGAGAACTTGCCTTCTTCCAGAAGCTGGAGTACTCAGCACTCTGATGTGATCGTCGTAGCTTCCTGTAATTGTGATATTCTGCAACACTGGGAGAATTGAGGTGACACCAGCTTGGTGGACCTTTTTATCGCGCCAAGAAGGTGAGCTCGGCAAGTCAGCCACTGCAGGCTGAGTAGAATCTCTGCTGGCTTCAAATATAGGGTAGTCTCTGGGAAGATTCAAAGGCACATAGCTCAAGACGGCATCATCTCCACCGGAGAAAAGGATGGATCCGTCAGGAGTGAAGGCGGAAATCCAGGCCTCCAAATCATGTTCCACGACTCGTACAAGATTGTCGGTATGGACAGAATCACCTTCTAACATATCAGACTGTTCCTGTGATCTCAAGCGGCAAATTGTCACTCTCCCGTCAGAGAGAGTTGCGCAAACAATATTTGCAAGCAGCGGGTGCCATGCAAAGGAAAGGACAAGGACTTCTTTAGGAAAGAATTGGTAAGTGCTGGAATGAACAATATAAGGAGTATCGCCTTGATTCATGCCGCGCTTTATTTGATAAATTTGGAGAGAGCCAGTGGAAGTCGCGACACATAATTGGCCTCTCGAGGTACATGTCTCTCTGGGTGCTTGTCCATGTCCATGCGCTTCTGAAATCGAAGGCTGAAAGTGGAGATCGAGTATGCCAAAGTCTGTGGTGAGGGTTTGGCAGATTGTACTAATCAGCCATCAGTAAACGAAGAACAGCGAGCAACGTCGATGTTAGACTACTGAAGCAGCTGACTTGAAGGTTGCAGGAAGAAACTTGAGAATACGAGGGTTCATTTTGGCGTAGGGGGTAGTTATGTTCAGGAGGCGAAGACGTGGCAACAAGGCTTACACGTGCGCCTGGACAACTTTCAGCAGAATCAAACTTCCTGTTCTCTTCTGCCTTTGATGGTCTTCATCTTGGGTGTCGGACTGGTTTGCATCCTCCTGTCTGTTCAAATGATATGTCCCCACGACCAGATACTGCGGATCATGAGGACAGAAAGCCATGCAGCTTGGTGGCAGGTCCAGTTCCAATCTGAAGTCAGACGATATAAGAGCCATATTGGTGCCTCCCGGAGTCCGAGATGGGCGGAAGTGACACAGAGGGTGGATGGAGGTATGGGAGGTATAGAAGAGGACTGTGATGGTGTACGGATACGGAGACGGAGTACCCTGGACGTGTCACGTGTGAAGAAAGCTCAGCCCTGTCGGGTACTTCTCGGAGGCGGAAATAACGATAACGATGGGAGAGCCAGCCAGCGCAGCGCAGCTTCTCGGAGCAAAGCAGCAGACCAGCAGCTCACCACTCGACATCACTCACACCTGTCTCTCTCCACCAGCAAAACACCAAGGAACGGCTCAGAGCTGAGAGACACCTCCGAACCTGCGCTCCATGCCTCTCTTCTACTAAACCTCAATTGATTGCTCTGCGTGGTCGGAAAACTCCTCGCCTGACCAACCTGCTCTGCCGCCGCACCGTGGGTGGTCTCGCTCCACAACCTCCGCAACCCATACCGTATCCACTCCACGAGAAAGAGATTGCTGGACAACATGGTCGTCAGCATGGACAGGCTGCTGTCATTTCCCCCGGCCCCGGCCGAAAGACAGAAGCTTCCCGCGCTCCAGTTGGACGATATCACCAAGAAATACGTCAAAACTCTGAGAATGATGGCACCAAAGGCCTTCGTGTTGGCCGACAGTGAGGACGGTCTCTTGGACAGATTGGACCCCGGCATAAACACAGTGCCCTATCTCTTGACTCTCAACGCAGTCATCCAGTCAAGCTTCAATCTCCGCAGCAAGAAGGTCCCTGCAGCGTTGCAACCAGATGGCCGTATATGGGCCCGCATCTTGGACTTCACGTCCTCCTTCGATAAGTACCAGATACGCTACGTGCCAGGGGAGATGCGTCAGCTGATGGATCTGACAATTCACATTGGGAGATGCCTGGGGGATATGGTATGCCTCGCGATCCTCCTTTGAAGTCTTTGCCAGGAAAAGCAGTTCGCAAACTGACCTATGACAGGCCCAGGTAGTCATATTCCCTCTCCAAGCAGCAATGCACCGAATCGACGACACCGTCGGTACCTTCACATCCCTCCATCTCGATTACGTGCGACTCATACATGAGACGGGCATGTACTCCGAGGCCCTCTCCATCGTTAGCCAGCCGATACATAGCTTTCCCCCACTCCCACTGAAAGCAGCCGATCGAGAGTTTGGCGCAGACGGCCGTACCTTTTGGAGCAACTTTGCTAGCAGTCGCGACTACATCCTGCAAACAGGGCTTTCAGACAAGATCAAACCTGCGGATGTATACGAGTATTTCCTGCTTGCTGGCATGGTTTATCTCGCACTGGAGGACTACAAGAATGCGTCACTCAACTTCGAGCATGTCATCACAGCGCCAAATATCGGTTCTCCGCATGTCTTCATGCTAGAGGCTTACCAGAAATGGCTGCTTTGTCAATGTCTCGCCAATGGACATGTAAGCCAATGTTTGTCGCCAGCTTCTCCTATGCAAAGTGCTTACTACAGTTCCAAGTCACCCGCTGCGCCGAGCACAACAAACTCAACAGCTCTCAAACACCTCCAGAACGCAGCTAAACCCTATACGGCTCTCGCAAGCATCTTCAAATCTGGCGACCGCGCCCGCCTGTTTGCCGAAATTGACGTGGGTCAGTCAGTGTGGACCAATGATGGGAACTGGGGCCTTGTGGACCAGCTGGCTCGCCACCTCGACCGCTTCCACATTCTCAATCTACAGAAATGCTACTCCGCACTCCCCCTATCTTTCGTCGCGCACGGCCTTAACCGATCTTCATCGGACACCAAACGATTCATCGAGATGCTCATCTCGACAAATCAGCTCAACGCCGAGACCCAGATGCCCCCTAATACCTCTGCCTCCGAGCCTGTCCTTCGTCTCTACCCAGAAACCCGCATCTCGGGCCCGCTTGCGCGGACCGAGTTGCAGCAGCTCGAGGCGCTGAAAGCTCAAACTGGCCGAACGGAGAAGATCGCGGGATTTGTGCGTGCAGCGAATCTGAGGGCGAGTGTCACGAAAGAATATCTTCAGTTCGAGGCCAAGGCCAAGAAGGACGAGGCGAGTGGCCGAGGCGGTCCTAGTAACATGGCCGACGTACTTCCTGGTGGGGGACCCCCTATGGACGGTTTCGGTCACGCGGTCGACGACGATGACGAGGATTTGATGGCGGATGGCTAGATCCGCGAAGTTAGCTCGAGCTGACTGGAGACTTGCTGTTCTGATCCCCCCGGCTTTGCTTCGTGGTAATGGGGATGAAAGAAGGGTGCCTCAGGTGGACAACGGAACCACAGGAGAGCGTCTCATGCATGGTATGGCGCAGAACAGGTTCACATAGCACTGGCGTTTGACCTTGGACCACTTCATTGATGAAATATGAGATATGACGGGAACGATGGCATGGACGTGGACGAAGGCATCGGAGGCGCTGGAAAGGACTTCTAGGGATGGCTTTCAGCCCTTCTGCTATATGCGAGAACGCCCGTTCGCCTGTGGACACCAACAGTAGAACAAGCTAGTACATGCTGGGTATGGTCGATGTGCATGCATGCTTGTGATAGACATATATCAGTGAATAGAAAGTTCCACGTCATGGAGAAGGAATTTTATTGACGATGAATATGGCACACTGTTCGGTATAAGAGCGGAGTAGTTCCTCGTCTACCTAGGTAGCTGCCCACTACAGATAGCCAACCGTCCTGCTACATATCCCGGCTGTTCATCAATCTACCGGACACCGAAAAACTACAAGGGGGTTATCGTATCCGTGCTTGCGCACCAGTGAAACTCGTTCAACATGCTTCTAGTTACTATGATACTCCCATCATTGGTATCGATCGCTATTGCTACCGCTAATGCTCTCACTTCAGCCGCCTCATTTGGGCTCTAGACTCCATAAACACCATAGCCATTGATCGCCTTTGCCATATCATCCCATGACATAATGCAGGTAATGCAAATAGAAGAGGAAAGGAAGAAAGCCCAGTCTCAGCCGCTCATGGAAAATGGAGAACCTTCCATTGTTCATCCGCGAAGCTCACTCGCTTCTTCTTGGGCTGCACAGGCTGTGCGAGGTTAGCGACGGCTCATCAAATAGTGGCCCTGGCGGCAAAGTCTTGGGCGAGGGTGCTGCCGTCGGGACCAGTGTTCTCGCCGTCGGTGGGGGGAGGCTTAACGCCATCGACGGTCGAGTAGGACGCGCCGCTGCGAACCTTGAGTTTCTTCTCCGCCTGGAGCGAGATGCGGGTGAGTTCGCTGACGAAGGATTGACCCCACCAAGCACTATTGAAAAAGGCGCATTAGTAAGAGTTCTCAGGATAATATACGAAATGAAACGAAGCAGGGACAGAAGCACAAAGAAAAGAAGACATACCTGGTGTACTTGTTGACATACTTGGCCAGCTTTTGGTGGTTGTTGGCACGCTGCTCATCGCCCATAGTGACAGCGTCATGAATGGCGTCGGCAAGCTCCTCGGTGTTCCAGGGGTTGACGATGAGGGAACCGTTGAGACTCTGTGCAGCACCGGTGAACTCGGAGAGGATCATGACACCATGACGCTTCTCTTGGCAGGCGATGTACTCGTACGAGACAAGGTTCATGCCGTCGCGCGTGGAAGAAACGAGGCAGACATCGGAGACAGAGTAGAGAGCAATGAGTTCATCGAAGTTGACCGACTTGTGCATGAAGTGGATCGGCATGAACTCGATGGTACCTGAGAGAGTTAGCAACAGCATTGTGTGGTGGGTGTGTTTCGCAGAACATACCGAATTTGCCATTGATCCTGCCCACGAGCTCGTTGACGACGGCGCGAAGATTCTGGTACTCTTCGACATCTTGCCTGCTGGGGACGGCAACCTGAACGAGAACGACCTTGCCAATCCACTCGGGGTGCTCGGTGAGGAAGACTTCGAGAGCGTGCAGCTTCTGAGGGACACCTTTGATGTAGTCAAGGCGATCAACACCGACGATGAGCTTGACGCCTTGGAACTTGCGTTCGAGAGTGGCAATGCGTTCTTGAACCTTGGGCTTCTTGAGACCCTCCTCGAACTTATCTGGGTCAATGCCGATGGGGAAAGCGCCGACAGAGACGACCTTGCCCTGGAATTCGACTCCGTTGGGAGTCGTAGCGAGACCACTGAGTGATTATTAGTGTAGAACGTTTGCAATTGACTGGAGGTGAACTTACAGAATACGCGAGCAGCTGCTGAGGAAGTGACGGGCGTAGTCGTACGTGTGGAAGCCGATGAGATCGCAGTGGAGGACTCCAAGCAAGATCTCGTTGCGGACGGGCAGGATGCGGTAGATCTCGCTGCTGGGGAACGGCGTGTGGAGGAAGAATCCGATCTTGACATTCTTCTTGCTGGAGCCGAGCTCTTCACGCAACATGGCCGGGAGAAGCATGAGGTGGTAGTCGTGGACCCAGACGAGGTCATTGTCGTTGACGTCCTTGGCAAGCTCCTTTGCGAAGAGGCGGTTCGCGTCGGTGTAGGCATTCCAAGCCGACTCGTCGAAGGTGATCTCACCGGGATGGTAGTGAAAGAGCGGCCAAAGGATTGAATCTGCGTAATTAGACTGGAGTCCATCATGGTGCATGTCATACTCACTGGAGAAGCCATTGTAGTGCTTTTCGGCGAGCTCTTCATCCAGCATGACCGGGATGGCGTCGTACTCTTCCTTGAGCCTCCTCTTGAGCAAGTCGATCTCGTTTTCTGGCACCTCAAGTCCAGGCCAGCCGTACCACTGGAACTGGGTGGACTTGGAGAGACCACTCAGACCAGTGACGAGGCCGCCCGAGGACATGGAGAAGTCATATTTGCCCTCTTCGGAGCGTTTGATTGTGATGGGGAGGCGATTGGAGACGAGTAGGAGGCGGCCGTCGGGAGTAGGAGAGTCCTTCTGCTCGGCGTCGCTCATCGAGGTCGGCTCTTGGACGAGGTCGGCATCGGACTTTGCGAAGTCTCCCTCAGATGGCGGAGCTGCGCTGGTCTGGCTGTCACCCGCAGGCGCTGGCTGGGCAGACATTGTGTTTGTGTTTTGGAGATGGGTCGAGATGGGAATGTAAACAAAGAGGAGCTGGCTGGGTCAATGGATTGAGCGCGGCAAGCAGGGAATTAATGTGGTGAAGGTGACAATCTGGGGTTGCGCAGAAGAAGCACTTTGCGAGAGGACAAGTGGATGGGCTGCGGACCAACAAGCTGTGCCACGAGGAGAGGAGGTCGCAGGCAGAGGTGCGAGGCGGAGGGTGGAGAAGGTTGTGTGCAGGTTGGTTTCAGGCGGAGAGAGACAATAGGGCCATGGTTGTTGTTGTTGTTGTTGTTGTTGGTAGTAGAGGCAGGATTCCGAGCTCAGCCAAAATTATCCTGAACGTCGACCTCAGACCTTGAGCTACGGGTGACGCAACCGCACGCTGTCAACGCCAAGGCACGAAAGAGCACAGAGCGCGCTGCATTCACCACCGGGAATCAGGCTCTGTGCAGCGGATTGCACTGTCTGAATAGCTTCACAGCCGCTGCTGCATCAAGTGCATCTCGCCAACACGTTTATATTGTCGCGATATCTGGCTGGTCAGTGGTTGGGTTTTGGCTCGTGGTCCCCACGTCTCCCCCACGCTGCAATTGCATTCAAGCTCCGCCGATCACCAACGGCGCCGCCTCGTGCAGCAACGCGTGTTGATTGGCAGGCCTGACAGCCTGACAAGCTTCACCATCCTACGGAGTACCCAAACGCCTGTCATCAACGTCCAAAAAGTCTATTTGTGTATTTCTCCTTGGACCGTGACGCGAAGCACTCGACGCGTCGTCCACCACTCCAATCCCAATCCGACCCATCTCCAGCTCCTCAGCTACCACCGCATCAATCCCATCGCCATGTCCGACTCCGACTCCGACGCGCCCATGGGTAAGCCCTCCGACCGCCAGATCGAGCAAGGACTGCGCGACGCCGTGAAGAACCACTTTGCCACCAAGAAACCCGCCGAAGACCTAACCGTGAAGCGTTTGCGCACTGTGGCCGAGAAAGTGCTGAAGCTACGCACCGACTTCTTCAAGACAGATTTGGAATGGAAAGAGAAAAGCAAGACCATCATCCAGGAGGAAGTGGTACGCACTGAACCGCTGCGCGTCGCTCCGCCTGTCTATTTACAAAATAAATCTAGGAAAACCACGACGTGCCGCCCAGCTCCCCCGAAGTAAACACCGTCCCCAAGAAGAGCATGCCCAAGAAAGTCGCTCCTCCGCCAAAGGATCCGAAGCGTGGCACCAAACGCGCCTCTGACACCAAGGCCAAGCCAATGCCTCGCAAGAAGCAAAGGGTGGCTCCCTCGGAGGAGGAATCCGAGTTGAGCTCTGCGGAGAGCTTCAAGAGTTCAGACTCCGAACCTGAAGCTGAGGAGACAGCGTCTGAGCCAGAATTGGCCAGCCCTCCTCCAAAGGTCAAAGGCAAGAGGATACAAAGGAAAAAGACGGCCGAGGAATCCGTCGAAGAGAGTGAGGATTTCTCTCCGAAGCAGAAGAAGCAGAAGAGACAACCAGCGGAGAAAGCTGCGCCAGTCCGGAAGAGCGCCAAGCCAAAGGCTGCGAAAAAGGCGGCGGATGAAGAGGGTAGCGAAGAGGACGCTCCAGAACAGGCTGCGAAACCCTCTGCTAGCAGAAGGAGTGCAAGCACCAAAGTGATAGAAGAAGACTCGGATGAGGACAATGCTGAGGCTGCTTCCAAGAAGGACGAAAAGGAGGCGGATACTGAGAGCAACGCTGAGAAGCCCTCCAGCGGAAGAGTCGAGGAGCCAGAAGCACCAGACTCAGAAGGTGACACCCCATCTCTTAAGCCCGTAGCGAAGAAAACCTCTCCCACAAATGATGCAGCCGACGACTCGAGCAGTCTGTCCTCCCTAATTGACGCCCCCGCGAGCAAGCCTGCTCGCAAGAAGAAGTCCACCGCTTCTACCAAATCTGCGAAATCCAAGACCTCGAAAACTAAACCCACCAAAAAGGCACCCGCTGCAGATCTGTCTCCCTCGGAGCAAGAGCTTAAAACCCTTCAATCCCACCTCCTTGCCTGCGGCATCCGCAAGGTCTGGTCCAGATACCTGGCCAAGTACTCCTCCAACAGCGAGAAGATCGCGCACCTGAAGGAATTGCTGAAGGATGTCGGCATGGAGGGCAGATTCTCAGCAGAGAAAGCGCAGAAGATTAAAGACGAAAGGGAGCTGAAGGCAGAAATGGAGGCGATCCAGGAGGGAGAGAAGATGTGGGGCCAGAGCAAAGGCGACGACGAAGCGAGCGAGGAGGAAATTGAGGATAATGGGAGACCGAAGAGGAAGTTGGCAAGAGGGCTGCGGGGGCTGGAGTTTTTGGGGAGTGATGGCGAGGAAACGAGCTAGGTGAGGTCGTCCTGCGATGGGTTATGAGGCCGTTGTGGAGCCACTGAGACGAGAGCCGAGAATGAGCTCGTCTTCTCCTGCTGGCGTTTACCTTTGCACCAGCAATGGCTAACTCAGGAAAGTGAGCAGTTGAGAACTGTCCCACTCGGTGGAAATCTTCACGAGAAAAAAAAAGGGAAGTCACTGTTTGGTTACAAATGAGGAGGAGATTCACATTTGCTGCTCCTCGATCTTATCGCTATGCAGCAAGTATACCTCTTAACGTTATCTTAGTAGCGAAATTTCGAACATCAAAGTAATAATGTTCGTAAAGTAATATTCATCTACGCGTCTCGCAGCCTATTGCTCGCAATCATATGTAGATACGATATCAGGCCCTCTGACATTGATCTCAGGAATGATTCTTCAAGCCGCCCTTGGAGTCCATTGGTTCTCATGCTTACCACTATCGCTACTGACATTATTCCTACTCCGCAAACGCCGGGAACGCCATTCGTCCATCCTGTGAACCTAACACCGACGGAGAAGTAGTCATCAAAATTCCATAGGGTCACCACCCTCTTCCCTCTCTCTCTTCGCCGTCTTCTCATCCTTTAGCAGCTCATTGACAAATGACCTGAAATACTCCACATAAGGCCTCAGATTCGTCTTCTCCCAATCCTGTAACTTCTTCTCCTTCTCTTGTTCTTTCCCCGCTCCACCAGCTTCGTCGTTCTCGGCCTCTCCTTCCTCCGCCTTGACATGCTCCTTGTCCCACTCATCAATCTGATCCAACAACTGCGTAACCGTCGGCACCTCAAACGGATCAAAGTCCTCCACTTTGGCCACGTCGATCGGCACACACACCCTGCCCGTGCCTGGATGTACGCAAAACGGGCTCTTGAGCAAATGGTTGAGCTTCTTGGATACCTCGGCGTCGAGCCGTGGATACGTGTACTCGAGTAAGATATCCTGCTTGGCCTCTTTCAGCTGCGTCGCGTCAAGCTTGTCGGCTACGCCGGTCGCGGCTAAGGCATCAATGTCGGCCCATTTGCTCGTGCTGGCGCGATGAGGAGCGCTGTCCCACTTCTTCCTTAACGCAGCCGTGAGGGCTTTGTCGGGGAGGAGATCCAGAAGATGAGCCGCCTTTTCGTCTTCTTCCCAAGGGTTCTGCTCGGCGAGGATATCCGTCTGGAAATGCGCACGCAGAATCTTTAATGAGCGCTGCAGATGTGGGTGCAGGGGCCTCTTTATATTGACTTTCTTGCCGCGGCCGTCGCCGCCCTTCAGCAGTTCGAGGTACCCGGCTACAGAGCGCCGTTTCTGGTCATCCATCTCGCGCGCACGCCGGTCGCAGACCCAGGCGTGAGCGCCACGACGGCCAGAGTAGACCCACAGGATGTGCTTGAACCCAAAGTCGTCGCGGAGCGCCACGTCGACGACCTTGACCGCCATGGTGATGAAGGACCAGCACTTGGGGCAGATCTGCGCACCCGTGCAGCAAGTGCGTATCTCGTCGTAATCGGTCATATCGATATCGAAGACGAGTTCCTTCGCCAACGGGCGGAAGGCGGATTTCTTGCGCAGTGTTTTGCGCTCGCGCGGGTTGGTGCTGTACACGGGGCCAATTTCAAAGCGCGAGGGAAGAAGTTCGATGCATTGTTTACGAAGGAGGTCGGCGGAGGCAAAGGATTCGTAGCGGATGTAGGCGTCGTTGGAGAGGGTAAAGGCGAATTCGCGGTGCTTGAAGTCGATCGTGGGGACGGGGGAGTGATTGAGCCATTGGAAGAGTTGGCGGTAAGGGAAGAGGCGCTGATAAAAGGCTTTCATGATTCCTGGGTCTGAGAACTTGCCCGACTGTGCCGGCTTGCTAGATGCATGTTAGGATGAGCGTTTGGGGGATTTTTCAGCGGGAACTGACGTGGTACTCGGTTCTGCTTTCGCGGCGCTCGAGGAAAACTCATCGTCATCGCTGTCCGTGTCAAACATGTCTTCGAGCCGGTTCTCCTTGTCTGATTCTGCCGCTCCAAGCACAGGAGCAGCCGTATCGTCGCCGCTCATGTCGGCGGGGTCTGATGGGGCATCCGAAGCTGGAGCGTCGGGCAGAACAGCATCTGACGGTTCGGTAGTGGGCTCTGGAGAGATTGCGT
The DNA here is from genome assembly GCA_010015705.1 of Aulographum hederae CBS 113979. Taxonomy (NCBI): domain Eukaryota; kingdom Fungi; phylum Ascomycota; class Dothideomycetes; order Aulographales; family Aulographaceae; genus Aulographum; species Aulographum hederae. The sequence goes on from ML977168.1 coordinate 368,075, forward strand.
GAGGCATTTTGAGCATTGGTGGCAGTTGACTTTGTGGAAGAGTTGCTGTCGTCCCCGGTTTTGGTGAAGGTTTGTTGCGCGTCGACGCGTAAAGTGGTTGACGCGCCGCGCTAAGCCCTATGGTCGCGTAAGGCCGACACTCAGCCATAGGTAAGGTATTTCCTTTTGGAGAGTAAAACGTAACCGGCTCTCGACTTCAAGCAAACTGACCCTCCGGAAAAGCGCTGTCGTCGCCAATGCAATATTATTCTCCACCATCTCACATGCCATGGGGATTCTTGTGGAGGAGGAACAAATGACTGCTGATGGTTATATCTCGGAGGAGTCGAGCTTCTACGGTAAGTGATGCACAGCTCTCCTTCCACGTTCCCCTCTCGAGTCTGCCCATTTCTGACTGAATCGCCAGGGGACGACGAGGAGCGCCATCATCTAAATGCCCGTAGCGAAGCATTTCGGCCGCAGAAATACTGGACATCTCACGCGAAACAAATCAATTCTATAGCCTACAACGAACGGGCCCAGCACGTGACTGTTGTCGATGTTCCACATGTAGAATTGCACAACATCTACGAAGGCCAGGAAGCCGCCCGTCAGCTTCATGAGCCCATCCACGCATTCCTGAAGCGCCTCCCGCCACTGGACAGTCGCCATATAGGACCTTGGATCTGGATCGCGAATCCTTACCCCTCTCAAGACAAAGGGAAAGGTAAATATAACCAGCAGGCCTTCATGATTGCGGCAGAGCAGGGGCTCGCAGACTACATGTCCAAGAAGCGAAGTCTGGAGGAAGGGAACCCAGAAATTCTTCCTGGCACTTTGACTCGAAAGCTACGACCGGCCAGGGATCAAATGAAGGATGAGATCCTTCGTCTTGCTGTGGAGAACGGAGTGACAAGCGGTAAAGTGAGTGTCATTCGACAGCTCCTCCGTCTCGACCAGAAGACTGACCGCAATAACTAGTGGATGCTTTTCCCCAAGATGGACGACATACATCGAGTATGGCGCCTGGTATGTGAAGGCGTGGCCGAGAACAGACTTGGTACTGGTGCCAAATTTGCCACTGGCTCTGACCGACCTGATCGTGGCCGTGGGCCTCCAGTGCGCCTCATCTGTGTTTACACCAAGGACTTCTCCGACAGGAATGACGTTCGACGAGTCGTCGAAGAGCTGGCTGAGATGGCTCTGGTCCCCCGTGATGCATCTCGTGGCATCTATTACAAGTGTGACGCCTACACCCATCTGGGAATCGAGAGCGACAACCCCTATCACTTGCCTGCCAGCATTTACTCCAGCAAGGACATACTGGATGCTGCAAAAGCCGTGAAATGGAAGGGATAGGTTGTCGGCTGACGAGATGGTAGTTTTCGTGCGTCATACGGTCATGCAGCGCCGTCGTCTTTTGCTTTATTTGCTTTCATTAGCTTTATACCCATCATAGTACGTACAATTACTCGAGACTTTATCGATTCTCTTCGGCTGGCAGTGTCAAGTTTTCGAAAGCCCTCGGCATACCTCATAGATGACTCGGGTTTTGTGCAGATTTGGAGTACTACGACTGTGGCGAGGATCCAGCTAGGGTATAGGAGTTCGCCTATGGTGGTTTCTTTTACTCGATCGTGAGCCTTAGCTGGTATAGAGCGGAGCAGGGTATTTCCATCGAGTAACAGGTTTCTCGCTACTAGACTTTGAGTTGAGTCCGCCGAAGCAATGCGAAATAAGGCCCGTCGAAGGTATTGACGGCATAGCTAATGGCTCCTGAAAGCCGAGCAGACTCAGCTACGGTAGGTTCCGATAACGGTCTGACTGGGGGAGTACCTAGACACTGGTCACTAGTTCAGTCGGCTGGTACTGTCAACTTTAGGGGGTTAGCCCTGTTCAACTTCCTTGGGATATATAATTGTCGCTCAAGCGGGGCGTGCTGAGTGCTCGGTTTGATGGGCTGGAACTGGACTGCAGTGAGTAGTTCGAATTCGGCACCGCCTATTGGATGGAGAGTGGTTGGCATGGCCTCGGGTGCTAATTTAGCTGGGCGGTACCTGGGCCGGTCTGATCCGATCATGATGCTTGCAGTCTTGGGCAAAAAGATATCTCTTACTCGATAGCTACACTCTCTATCGAGTAATCAAGAGGCAAAACGTGCGTCGGCTTCCAACATGGCAAAGAGGGATTCTCGGTTGGGACTTGGGACCAGGCAGCCCTTTCCCCGGGAGAACAAGTCATTAGCCAATGCTCCGTCATGGTGTCTTGTGGCAGCAACCACTTGGCCAGCTTGCAACGGCGAGCAGCAGCCAACAAGAGACCTCAGGCTTCGGTGTCAGAGACTCAGAGACTCAGAGACTCAGAGACACAGAGACACAGAGACTGGATGTCAGGTGACGATCAAGAGTTCGCGATTTGGGTGGTTCAGGTTCGACGTTAAGGTTGAGATGCAAGGGTCCCGCTACCGCCGCAAGGGGCTAGCGCCAGATTGCATCTCACATGTCCGCTTTCGGATGCTCTTATCGCAACCTCAAGGCTCGAGGTCGCTCAATCACCGCCTCTAAATGCCGCCTCCAGCTGCGACTCTGCGGTCCCCATGCATCTCGGACCACCTCAACAGGGCAGTGTCAGCACTCAGCATTCGGCACCTCCTTACGCAGCCGGGAGCAATGTGCCGCCTGGGGGCCCTCGTACAGTCGTAACCCGGCTGTTCGATAACCTCACATATTAACCGGCCACCAATTTCTATCGAGTAAAACCTCAACGCTACCTTAGATACGCCTACCAATGCATTGGTAGATGCCTGGTAAGGTACCTACCTACTATCTCATTTCCTAGTCGAGGTCCGTTCCGCCTTGTAGGTAGCATCGCCTGCCCCTCAGCCATGTTGATAAGAAGGCGTCTGTATCCCAGATTTTGAATTCCCCAGTGCTTTGACTTGACTTCTCTTTGTCCTTTGTCTGCTCTATACCCTCCATTTTTCTGGACACATCTGTCTCGTTTCTCCAGCCGTGTATCCCCCCTTATCAGCGCTGCCTTATCACTCGTATATCCACGTGCAACCCACCAATTGCACTGTAGCGAGACATCACCACCCTCACAACCACACCCTGCGGCATCTCTCCAGCCCAGGCAAAGCGAACCTCCAACTCCAGATCCAACTCCAACCTTTTGACTTCCCCAACTATGGCTCCACACGCAACAGGCTCGCCTGTTATGGCTCCCTCCTCGCCGCCCGAGTCTCCCATAACTGTCCTTGCGTCCTCCCGCGCCGTCATTGGCGGCAGTCTCACCAGTGCTACCATTGTCATATCTGCATCCACAGGCAAAATCACCAGCATATTTCACTCCATCCTTCCAGAGTCAGAATTCCCCCCTGGGACCCCTTATACCGACTACTCTCCTCACGTACTCTTACCCGGGCTCGTCGATGCTCACGTCCATTTGAACGAGCCTGGCCGCACAGAATGGTCAGTCCCTCCATCATGTTTTTCGCTCCATATGCTGACCATCTCGCCACAGGGAAGGATTTTGGACAGGCACTCGAGCAGCCGCTTTCGGCGGTGTCACTACCGTGGTCGATATGCCCTTGAATGCTATTCCTCCCACTACAACTGTAGCAGGGCTAAAAGAGAAGGTTGCTGCAGCACAAGGGAAGTGCTGGGTCGACGTCGGATTCTATGGTGGCATCATTCCCGGAAATGCGAGCGAACTTCGCGGTCTCGTCCGCGAGGGAGTACGGGGATTCAAGGGGTTTCTCATTGAAAGCGGCGTACGTATATCCATTGGTGCGTTGGTTGTATCATACTTACCTGCCTTTTCTATTACAGGTTGACGAATTTCCCGCCGTCTCAGCCGACGACATCCGCAAAGCCATGGCCGAGCTCGCCTCCGAACCTACCACCCTCATGTTCCACGCCGAGATGATTCCTCCCATCTCAGCCTCCGTCGGTGACGACGTTCAAGCCTCTCTCCCGCCAATGGCCCCATCCGGCCCCCTGTCCCACTACAAAACGTTCCTCGACTCTCGGCCGCCATCTTTCGAAACCTACGCTATCGCCGAGATTCTATCCCTTGCACATCTGGCACCAGAACTTGACTTGCACATCGTGCATCTAAGCGCCGTGGAAGCCATTCCGATGCTCCGGGAAGCGAGGAGCAAGGGCATCAAAGTCACCGCAGAGACTTGCTTCCACTATCTCGCCCTGGCCGCAGAGAGTGTCGAAGAAGGCGATACGCGGCATAAATGCTGCCCTCCCATCCGCGAGGAGTCGAACAGGGTAGGCCTCTGGAACGAACTTCAACGCAAAGATGATTCGGTCATCAAGACTGTCGTGTCGGATCATTCGCCTTGCACTCCCAACCTCAAACTACTGCCTCAAGGTCTTCCCGGTAGCGTGTCTAGCGCTGACACTGCCGACACAGATGGCGATTTCTTTGCTGCGTGGGGTGGGATCAGCTCGGTCGGGCTGGGTTTGAGCATCCTGTGGACTGAAGGTCAAACGCGCGGCGTCACAGTTGAAGATGTCGTGAAGTGGTGCTGCAAGAACACGGCTGCGCAAGTGGGATTACAGGGGCGGAAAGGCGATCTTGGAGTCGGGTATGATGGAGATATCGCCGTTTTCGATACCGAGGGAGAGTTTGTGGTACGGTACTCCTCCTCGGCTCTCCTGGTCACGTGTGAAAGGAGTCTCCTGCTCGAACATCCAATGCTAATTCATTGTAACAGGTTCAACATTCCTCCATGCTCTTTAGAAATAAGTGTTCGCCGTACGAGAACAAGACTCTCAAGGGTATCGTCAAAGAAACGTGGGTCAGGGGAAAGAAGGTATTCAGCCGGGAGGACGGCTTTGTCGAGAAGACTGGTCCAAAGGGGACGCTATTGCTTGAACCGCGCAAAGCTAAGGCAGTCAGGAAATCATAAAAAGGAGCGTAAAACAAGGGGGGGAAATAAAGGAGACCATGACTTGATGACTCTTGCATCGGGTACATCCGCTACTGATTTCATTCTTTCTGTATATCATTTCATGATTCTTTATGGATCTGACGGGCGAGCGCTGGAACTAGCATGGGCATTTACAGATGAAGGGAAAACTTGCTGAAGGAAGCATTAGTTGCATATCACGAGCAATGATGACCACTTGCTTACTGCTTTCCAAATCACAGCATGTTCTTTGCAGTTGCGTGGGGACTTTGCTGCAGGTGATGTCCATGCATGACTAGGTAGGGTAAAGTGGTGTATGGACGTAATGCTCTGTGATGCTCAGAACAACCACAAAAGAGAAACTGCCGCATCCAGGTCTGTGTACGCTGCCAGTCTATCGTTACTTGCTCGTTTGCTCAGTCAGGTACAACAAGAGTCTTGATCGGGTGTATTTATAAACTGTGCATAACAATCGGATTCGTATAACCTCCCAGGCCCTGTTCTCAAGGCTCCCAAACTGCCTCCACTCATGAACCAGTCATCAAGGAGGATACAGACTACCTAGGTAGGTAGCTTTTTTTCACGACTAAGTCAGGTCAACCCGGACAATCTGTTTCAAACCAACCAAAAAAAAACTCTCGGTTTGCTTACCCTCGATCTTCAAGAAGCGACGCATAGACAATCCTCTGCAGATCGCATCCGATCGAAAGCCCTAAAACATCGACCACAGAGCCGCGGCCCCACAGCCGCCAGAAGCAGGCTCAGTGGATGGCTCGACCAAGAGCCCATATTAAAGGATGTGTGCGGACCGAAATGATGTGTTTCGAGGGATCAAAGTGATGGGCAGGGGTGGGAGGGACTCTATCCGAGTCGGACGAGGGGCGCGGGCGAGCATCGAAGACACGCGTAGGTAGCTCAACTATCTACCTTGGTTGTCAGACCGGGGGAACGGGAGCGATGAGAGCAAACAAAGAGCGATGACCGATGCACGTGATTATCTACTACCACGCCTCATCGCCTGGGCGAAACATTGACCTCGGCGGTGTATAGGGGTATTGGCGTGGAGGCGAGTCACATCGGCATGAAGGTTATAGCCGTAGCATGTCAAAGGAGGGGTGGAATTCGTCATCCACATATGTACATTGAAAAACTAAGGAGTAGCGACAAACATTCAAACACACTGAAATGCCATCGAGAAAGGAAAGGAAAGTCCACCATCAATCATGACGAAGGAGAACCATACCTTCACCACAAGCTCGTGGCAAGAGAGCGAGCGCGTTTGCCATCATGGCTATGCCCGGCCTCACTCTCGGCACCCATATCCATGCCCTCCATTCCACCCATTTGACCCTCACCCTCACCCATATCCATACCACCCATATTACCACCACCAGCAGCACCGGCCTGGACGAAACCCATACCGCCAGCCATCATGTCGGCCTCATTCAAGCCATTGCCAGCGTGGAAATCCGGCATGGTCTTGGGTAATGTCCCGTTTTTCATGAACGCCTCAATAATCGGCGCGAGCGCATTGGGGACACCCTTGACGCCAGGCAAACTGGCAATGCCAACCTTGCTCTGCATGTTGGGCAGAGTCTGGGGCGCAGCAGTGCCGGCCGGGGACGGATAGCGCGGGTTGCGGCAGATGCGCTCGTCGTCGTAGGTCCACATGTCGGCGCCGACGCAGGGGGTGCAGAAGAAGACGTTGTCCGGGTCGAAGCGCTTCTTGAGGGTTTCTAGCTTGGCGTAGTTGGAACCCCAGAACGCCGTCTTCCAGTCGGTGGTCTGCGGCGCAGCTTCGTTGACGTAGGCCCCGGCGCGCGGGAAGATGCGGCGAAGGGCGCTGATGTCGTAATCGTGGCGGGCATCGCCGGGCACGGCGTTCATGATAAGATGGTAGGTCGAGGTGCGCCAGGCTGGGTTGAGGCCCATGGCGTCGGCTTTGGGTGCTGCTTGCTTGCCGCCGCCGTATAGGAAGCCGCGCATGGCGATGCCTTGGACGGTGGGGACGAAACTAGTCCTCAGTGCGGCGGAGAGCTGGGCAAGAGGGATGGCCTTGATGTCCTGCGCCGAGACGAGGCGCGAGTCCAAGTAGGTGCGCGACATGGGCATGGCATACATCTCCATTTCCTCATCACGCTTGCTAAGGTCGCGGACGTGGAGGGAGCGGCGGGAAGGGTTTTGGGGGCTCTTCATTGCGAACGGGACGATCTGAAGAGGATTCTCCATGGCCTGTGACTGGCTGGGAACGGAGCCATCGCTGCCGTCATAGTAGGTGAGGAACTTTTCGCCAGCCTCCTCCATCTCTTCCGTACCCTGGAGCGCGGCGTACCATTCGGCATATGTCTTGTAGGTCGTATATTGGACCTGAGGGCGAACGGTACCCCCGCTCATCTTGAACATGTCGTCAACAAGCGGTTCAAAAGCAGCCTTGGCGTTCTCCAAGGTTGCGAACTTGCCGGGCATGTGAAGGGAAGACTGGAAAGCCTTGGGCATGTGGTAGAAATAGCCCATAACACCATACTTGTCACGGAGATCCGGCCCGACCTGGAGGAAGTGGGCGAGGGAGTCGTAGAGCTTGGGAGAGGTCGAGTTCAGGATGAACCGACCTACTGCAATTGGAATGGTAGGGTGGACCTTCACTGTGGCTGCGGTGACGATGCCGAAGCTGTAGTATCCGTGAGTGGGATGTATACAACATCAAATACTTGAGCGTGACTCACGTGCTTCCACCACCACCACGCAGGGCCCAGAACAGGTCGGGATTCTTGCTCTCGGAGACCTTCTGGAATTTACCATCGGCAGTGACGACCTCCATCTCGACAACTTGATCGACTTGCATGCCATAATCAGGGGCGAAGGGGTTGTGGCCACCACCTTGCATCCATCCACCGATGGCGGAGACACCCTGAAGCTGTCAATACGATTGATCCAGGGAGGAGGGTAGATAAGCCTTACACCATGCTGAGCACCCATAACAAACAGATTACTCTTGTCGGCAGCCAGATAGAATACCTCATGGACGATAGCAGCGCTCACGCGAGCGACAGCCTGTTGACCTGGGACCGGAGTGATGACATTGTACGCATCTGTCTCAGCGCCCTCTTCGCCAGGGCCATGACGCTTCTTGAGCAAGCTGCGCCGGATGAGCTTAGCGCATTCTCCCGCTGAGCCCTCGCCAGAGGCAGGTGGAGCCTCTGCCTCTTCCTCCCCCTCTTCTTCATCCCCGGGACCATGTCGCCTGAAGAACCTGTACTTCTTCGGCTTGAGGCTGGGCCCCATAGCCATCTCCGAGCCGTTGCCCGCAGGGCAGGCAGTAGTTGCAGGAGGTGTGAGAACGTCTCCCTCCTTCCAGCTCGGAGCGAACACGATGGGCTCGACCATGCCAGACAGATCCAGACGAAGACCAGAGCGGCCATTGTTCCTAGTTGTCATCAGAGGTGTGTTCTCAATGTCGGAAAGTGATCAACTACCTTCCGTGGAAATCATGGCCAGTGGTGATGACGGAAAGACGGATGTTGTGGGTCTTTGCGAACTTGATGGCATCTTGGACGTCCTTGACTGAGGTGGCCTTGATGGTCCAGTCAGGTCCCAAGGTGCCCCATTGCTTGCGTACCGCCTTGGGGAGCTCCTTTACGACAGTCTCGTTGGTAGGGAAGCCTCTGTCCGAAGCCAAAAGTTTGCAGCCTGCGGGAGCGTTCGAGGAATTTGGCGTCAGGACCTTGTCCGGGTTTGGGGGCAGCATGGCGGCATGCTGCAAGCTGGGCGCGGCCAAAAGGGCCACGCTCAGGATTGCTGAGAGACCTTTCATAATGATGGGTTTCTGAACAGAATGAGTGAGTAGACGATGTCACGTCTGGATAAACGAAGGAATGGCAATCCACCAGGGGAAGCCAGAAATATCACAAAGGGGATCGATTTCGTCCAAAAGCAGAGCAAACAAACAAGGCAATGAAGAAACGAGAGTGGTTGAGGAAAGTCTCGACAATATATTGAACGAAATCCTGAGCGCGAGATCACAGGTCTCGGTGGCATGTTTGGCCCTTCATAGACCTGGAGAGATGCTTTGGCTGGGCAGAGAGCTAGGGAGCCAACCAGCGTCGAACGAGCGGTAGAAGATCCGAGAGATTGCACTCAAGGAGTGGTTCACCTCTACCGTGCCCTAGAATCTTTTGCCGGTGAGCCCTTTGGTGGTGGGGACACTCGTCTCGCGCATATGAAGTTGTGGTCATTCCCAAGGATCATGAGTTGCGAGGACGGGCGCTAACAAGGCCAGCTGAGCCACGTGGAATCCAGCTTTATTGGTAAGTAAATGCATCAAACAAGCTTGTGGCTATTCTGCTTGGGCCGGATTGGCGTCCAGAACGAGATGCTACTGACAGAACCTGACAGATTGAGATGCGCAAAGCGGCGTATATCACGGGGAAGCTTGTCGAAGCAATATCCGGTAGGACGAACCTGTCATTTCTATGCATGCAGCGTCTGGATTTTCAATATGCATACAAGACGGTTGTTCGCGTGGTACGAAGAGATGATTGAGGCAAAAAGAGCGATGGAACCGACAGATTTACAGAGGTAAGAGGTGAGAGGTGAGAGTGAATAGGAAGCAGGGAGGGCAGTATGGCACTTGGAAGAGGGGAAAGCATGCAATCCAGGGGCCCGCTCGAACTACGGCAATCCACGTAGTGAGGTCACCACTAGAGTCGTTGTCGGGCATTAAGCAGGGAACTGTGGAAAATGTGTACCTGTCAACCTTGAGTGGAAGTCCGGCACACAGCGTCTTCCACAGTCGAAACACGGGTGTTGTGGCGGATAGGACGGGGTCGACGGGCTCCTGGGAAATGGCCCTGGATTAGCTCGTAATTTTGTGAGCATGTTCTGTTGGCATAGAAGATTGAAAATTAGATGAAGGAGATTCAGAAGAAGTAGTGCATTTCGGGGTCGGGGGCTGTCTACTCCAAACGACGGCGCATCGTATCGCAATCTCGCTGAAGTTGGTGGAACGAGCCAGTCCAAACAACTCCAGAGGGAATAATGCATGCAAGGGGAGAGGTTTGCTGTCGTCTCAGAGCACCTGGGCCGGAAATGGCAAGTGATTGAGGAAGACGTCGAGATGGCATTAGTTAGTAGTGAGATCTGGAAGACTGAAGTGGGCGGGGGATACAGCCGATGGACGACAGGGCAGGGGAGCATGTCGTGGAGAATTGGAAGACAGGACCGATGCTACATTCCACAAGAGTTTGTAAGTCGCAGTATTGGCCTCGGAGTTGATGACGGAGGACTGTCTGTGCATGTCGTTACCTGAAGTAGATGGACGTCGAAGGCTTCACAATGCTTTTGGAGGTTAAGCCGACCTACTAATTGTGGCAAGACGTGCAAGGGTCAGGCCAGGCAAGCAGTGTAGACTTGAGAAATGATCGAGATTGCGTTTGAGGGGAGAGAAGAGAGGGTGTACAGTAGCACTGAAGAGATGGTGGAGAGAGAGAGAGGGAGAGAGAGACAAGAAGCTGGAAACGAGGCCAGCTTATAAAAGACGGCCAGTCGTCCGTTCGATTGCGAAGAATTGCGCCCTTTTAGGCTTGTTTCATCCTCCGATGTGTTTATTGTCATGACATGACAGCCTTTTGCGACTTTGGGTCCGTCGTCCGCAATGGATCAGTGGTGAGTGTGCACGTGATGTATCACGTGACTGGACTGGACAGCTTGGACTTGGGTACCTTGAAGGAACAACAACCATGGCACCAAGGGGGCACTGACTCTAGTACTCATCTCTCCCCTCTAGTGAACAATCCATTATTATTGCGCCTCCGAGTCTGCGGTTGTTCCAATTGCTGCTACGCTGCTCCTAAATTTAGACGAGCGGAAGACGAGGCTGAGCGATCAACGCCAGCCCCTGACTCCTGACATGACAGATCCAATGCCAATTCCTAACCTCAGTCTCTTCGCCTCCTCCAATCAACTATGTTTATACACGTTGCTACGCGCTCGTCGACCACAGCCTACAGCCCTTCGGATGACAAGCCATAGTGCGAGTTGGTGCGCACGCTGTGCACTCCGCAGACTCAGAGTCCGCAGCCTCCGCAGCATAACTTACTGTTCAGCCCCCACAGCAATTGGATTGAAAGCGCTGCAATGAGCTAATAGTTAGTTACTGTAGCTACAACACAATTACGAATTATCTCATTCCCCGGTCCCGTTGAACTAACGCCACCTGCACTTGCATGGCGCTAGTAGGCGGCTCTGATGCCTCAAGAGTCGAGAGTGAGTTGGAATCCTCTTCCGCTCGGCGCCTGGCCATCCAACTACGAGCCAGCTTTACCCTCAATTCTTTTGCCGCAAACCGTGTCTTGTGCCCTTTAATTGTATTAATATTCCATCCTACCGTGTACTCTACCTACCTAGTCTCTGCGTCTTTCCTTCGGCTTCACTCGTCTTGTTTCCAAACATACATCTGCAGCCATGGCGGACCTGAATCCGAATGTTTGGTATCAAATCATCGAGAACCGCACAACATTCGAGAAGAGTTCGCTCCAGGCCGCCGGTACTGGAGTCTTTTTCGCCGCGCCAGGTCCCGACAAGGGGCAGTACTGGCAAATACAACAGGCCTCTCCTCCTTCGTCACGACAAAAGCGCTACCAGCTGCGCAACAAATGGGCTGGCATCAAGAAGCAACTGGCCGTCTGCCACAACGCGAATGAACTCGACCCATCCAGGACACAGCCGTGTTTCCTACCCACAACTGGCAACAACGAGCAGTTATGGACAATTGATCCATGGGACGATGATATTGGTAGCCACAAAATCCAAAATGCTGCAAATGGCACACGCTACTACATGGACTCTCACCCCGGAAATCCGCTGTTCATGGCTTCCGAGACAGGGTATGACCATGTCGCACAACGTTGGCTGTTCAAGAGTATAGGACTTGTGAACGACGGAGAGTTCTCCGCTACTATCATGGCTGTAAGTTTAGCAGATTGTACTTGTGCGCGCTTTGAGCTGGAAGCTGACCCACTTGCAGTCAACATCAACCTCGAGCTCGTCCACCCCCCAACCCACAGCGCAGAATACCTCAAATTCTGGGAAATGCTCCTCGAAATCTTGCAAAAAGGCCCTATCTCCAGGCGCGGCAGCCGGTATCGGTGTGGGCGTGGCGGTCATGGTGATCATCTCCATCTTGGTTATGTTCGTCCTGATAAGGCGAAAGAGGCAGCGGAAGCAACGAGACAGTGTTGGTAAAGCAGAATTGGATGGATCGTCCGAAGTGAAAGGTCTGGACATTGCTTATACAGCACACGAGAAGAGACGGGAGAGTGTCCACGAGGCGCCCATTGATGCAGGACGGTTTGAAATGGAAAGTTCTCCCATGCTGGCGGAGTTGCCAGGATCTGGAGCAAACAATGGTGGCATGCATGGTGTAAATTCCAGGCTTGGGTCGTAAAAGAGGTCATCGCAGGTCTTAAAAGCCCAGGCATGTTCAGGGGGTAGGGGCGTAACTGTGGGGCATTGACAATGTGATGTCTCGGGCAACATAATTCTGGATATGTAAGAGTAGGGCAGTATGCCGCAGAAAGATACAGAACACGGGCAGACTTCGAACACGGATTCCTTCCAATACAAGGTAGAAACGCCGCCGCGGTCGTTTGTACTAGAAATGAATGGCTGAAGTAGCTGCGGAATGCTTTGTTTGTGTCCATTGCGAGCGTTCGAAAGGTGCTCGCATTCCCACGGTCCCGGACAAGTCCAAATAGCTAAGGTTGTCTGCCCGTGAACACGCGTGTGGAAAATGCAGCAGAAATTTTTAACAGGAATTGGTGATATCCTGTCATATTCTTACAGAAGTCGGCAGTTTGAATTGTGTTGTTGAGATTGGCACGTGACCATGATTGTTTAAAGTTGCGGAGGATGTGAGGTGGAAGTCTTGAACCCCCCTCCCCTCCCTCCCCCCAACCCCCCTCAACGTTTAGCCCCGACCAGCGCCATTCAGGTCTTTTGCCGCCGTTCAGACAAGGGCTGTCCCACGAATGCCGACTAAGAGCAAAGAGATCAGCCATCATGTTCAAGGGGGAGAAACCAGCGTGGCTGGACTTGGTTGAACGCAAGAGAAAGATTCGAGACTTCAGACTCGCACCGTACGCGGACGCGGTAGATCCGCAGCAGTATTTTGGACTCTACGATGATGATGACTACCCGCCGACCGACCGACCGAGCGGGCAGAACGGTGGCCCGGTTCATCTCAAGAGTTCCATCGACGACTTGAATGGAAATATGATCACGGATATTGATTGCATTGATCAGTTACAACATCAGATTGCCGAGGGGAAGGCATCCGCTATCGAGGTGGTAAAGGCGTATTGCACTCGGTATTGACAGCTCCAGGCATGTTCGGCAGCAAGTTCCATGGGATGCTAACCTTGCCGTCAGACTGGCAAAGGCTCACACATTGGTAACTAGCCGATCAACCATGTTCACGCAAAGTCCCTTTCCACTGACCAATCTCCAACAAAATAGACAAATTGGTACGTTTTGGGACCATACGCACCAAAAAGTTTCTAACACGGTCGAGTCTGACCGAGGTCCTTTTCCCGGGCGCTCTTCAGCGCGCTGACGAACTCGATAAGTACTTGAAAGAGAATGGCAAACCTGTAGGTCCTCTACATGGAGTCCCGGTCACGGTAAAAGACCAATTCGACGTGGAAGGCTACGACAGCACCATTGGCTATGTCGGACGCGCCTACAAGCCCGCGTCAAAAGACGCGCTTATGGTGACTTTGTTGAGGGACTTGGGTGCCGTCGTAATTGCGAAGACCAACCTGCCTCAGACCATCATGGTATGCTAAATATCGGATGTGCCTTTGTCGTCATTGTCTGACATTGTAGAGTGGTGCGAGACGGACAATCCACTCTGGGGCTGTACCACACATCCAAGCGATGCAAACCTGACCCCTGGGGGCTCCTCGGGAGGCGAAGCGGCTGCTCTTGCTTTGCATGGCTCTATACTCGGATGGGGAACCGACATTGGCGGAAGCATTCGAATACCTGCTCATATGAACGGTCTGTATGGCCTCAAACCAAGTGTGAGCCCGGCTTTTCCTTGTTCTTAGCAGGTCCATGTGTCGAGACCTGAAGTGGCAAGACAACCTTAGAGACGACACAGCTAAGAACAGACAGTCTGGCCGCCTCCCATATGCCGGTTTGACAAATTCCACCGATGGCCAAGAACACGTCCCTTCAGTCGTGGGTCCTCTGGCAAGAAGTCTTTCTTCCATCACTTTGGCTGTTCGATCGGTAATAGACACAAATCCTTGGCTGCATGATCCAAAATGCCACCCACTTCAATGGAGAGGCGAAATTCATGACGAAGTGCAAACCAGGAAGCTCACAGTTGGCGTTTTGCTCGATGATGGCGTAGTAAAAGTCCATCCACCCATCAAACGAATTATCCTACATGTTGCTTCAAAGCTGAAGGACCAAGGCCATGAGATTATTGAATGGACGTCTGATTTACACTCGGAAGTTGTGGATGTCATGGTAAATTACCCTTGGTTCTCAATAGCTGGATACCCGAGTTCAAGCAGTCATTCTATCGCTGCATACCTATCTGCTTATCATGGCATCCTATCATATGCATTCTAACGTGTCCAGGATACCTACTACACCAGCGACGGTGGGGCAGACATCCTCGCCGACCTTTCCGTTGCCGGTGAACCTCGCATTCCCCATGTTAGGGCTCTTCTCGACCGTGCAAAGGGGAAAGCGCTTTCCGTCGATCAGTACTGGCAGCTCAACCGCCGCCGCCTAGCGGCTCAAACAGCCTATCTCGAGAAATGGAACCGTACGCACTCTTCAACGGGCGCTTGTGTAGACGCGATCCTTTGTCCAGTGATGCCTCATTGTGCGGTAGCACATGGGAACTGCAAGTGGGTCGGCTACACCAAGGTTTGGAATGTGTTGGATTATAGTGCTTTGGTATTGCCTGGTGGACTTGTAGACAAGAATCTTGATGTGAAGGAAGATTACCAGCCTCGAAATGAGCTGGACGCTTGGAACTGGGGGCTATGGGATCCAGACGCAATGCATGGGCTACCTGTTGGGATACAACTCGTTGGGAGAAAGTTAGAGGAGGAGAAGTTGCTTGGTATTGGGAACGTTTTAGACAGCCTGGCCGATACGTGAGTGACCTCGGAAGCAGTATAGTCCCTCACGGTATAGCGCAGTCAAATAAACCCTCTATATTAGGTACAGGTCAGTAGAACACGAAAACATCCAATCCATGGGCTTTCCAGCAGCAGGCAGGTTAACCACATATCAAGTTCTGCTAACATGACTATGCTCAGACACTCTCGATCTTCAAAGCGAACATCATGGGCTTTGACGAAGCATCCGAAATGGGATTCATCCCAACTGCACCTGGGTTCCCCGCAAAGACCTTGATCGTCGATATCCATCTTAGTCCCATGCGCTCCTTGTGTTGGATGAGCATCCACGCAGCGCCATACGAGTTTGGCACTTGATCTCGTCAGCCACCACAAATCCCACATCTTGTCGGAATTTCATATCGACTTACATCCCAAAAGGCCCTTCCCCCACTCGGTATCGGCGCCAATATCGACCGCATCCCCCCACTCCACAATCCGCGTCATTGGACTTCCATCCATCCCCATCATCTCCTTAACCATTCGACACGAATTCCGATTCACAACCATGTTGTGGAACACCCACTCTAGATCGCCCACTCCCCGCTCCACCCATTCTTCATTGCCCCTATTCCGCTTGTTTGCTTCGTCGACATTCCGCTGCCATTCCAAAAACGTGACATCGGAATACGTGTTCAGCGGCGGCGGTACCATGCCCGGGCTCTGCAGCGCCTGAAACTTGGGCGAGCGGAGCGAGATGCTTGCTACGACCTTATCCAACGGGTTATATACACTCATGTAATTGCCGTCAGTAGCGCTGAAGCTGGCGCCGGGCACGCTCTGTTTGTGCACCACATAGGTGTTCTCGCCGCCGCCAGCGAGGAGTAACTGGTTGAACCCAAGGGAGGTGAAGGCTGCGGTCAGAGACGAGGTGATGCCGTCGAGCTTGATCATGTTGACAATGTGGCGGATCCAGCCGTTGGAAGTAAGGTAGGTGTGGAACTCAAGGGGGTCCTGTGCGGAGGATTCGCTGTCGTAGCCGAGGAGGGAGGAGGCTTCGCCGCGGGATGCTTTCATGAGATTGGTTAGATCGTTGCCCTTTCTGACGGCCTTTTCCCATGTTAGTGGGTCGGTGGTGCTCGCGCCTGAGAGGGGATCACTTTCTGCACTGGTGTTGGCAGTGTCTTTCCGCCGCTGGGTGTGTGAGGAAACGGCCGCGTTGGGTAACTCAGGATGGACGGGCTGTCTGGAGGCTTCATTCTGCTCGCTAAGGCTTTGAAGAGATGCCGCGGTGAGGTCGACATTTCTGTCCGGATGGTACTGCTCCCCAATGATGGCCACTAAGCTCCTTTGCGGTGAGATACAGCGATCGGTCCGAAACAAGAGGAATATCTTGAACGAGGCTATCACCAGGTGAAAGATGCACCGCAACACGCGAGGAATGTCAAGTGTTGGGTCCATCTATACCTTCACGTTCGAGGAGACATGGATAAAGAGATGTCATCTGGAAATGCCTCATAGATGGCTTGCGTGTAATGTGGGACAAGTAGATTGTGTAGCAGACACTTTGTGTGTGACCGGGAAATTGTTCACAGACTCAAATGCTAAAGGGAAGACAGTGGAACGGCAGGTGGAGGCCGTAATATGCCACGGAGAGAAGACAAGCTCGTCTCATTTGCTGGACTAGGGAAGATTGGGTGTACGCGGCATCAAGTCTTAAATACACAAGTCGAGATGTGAAGCTTGCTCAGCCATTTGAGACTTTAAATTGAAGGTTGCGAACTGCTTTAGTCTGCTGACGCTGCGTGGATGAGGCTACAGCGAAACATCCAACATATCCGAAAGTGGTATCAAAAGCAGGACAAGAAGAAACCAGTCACACGCGGGAAAATAAGACTTCAGTCTCAACACAACTCTCCAAGACCTGACCCCTTAACATCTTCCCTGGACTCGCGGCGGATGTCTAGATAGGGGAGGGAAAGTCACGTTACCAGATCAGAGCTCCCTGAGCCTCCTTCGCCTTTTCCCAAGTGCCAGGTGGATGTCGAAAGAGACGATAGAGATGTCAAGGGGTAGTATGACAACTAATCGTATGCAAAGGTTCAGGGGCCACGTGCGCGTCCTCTAATGGGGCCGTATCGTCTGCACATGCGGTGTCTTCATCCCCTCATGGTCCTCGAGATATACCAGCTCCATCGTCTCGCGCTCCTTGATAGCTTTTGCTTTTGCCTCTTCCTCAGCGGCACGCTTCCTCATGAAATAGACGATCACCACGATGATGATAATGGCAGCGATGATGCAGGCGACGGTGATTCCGGCGATCTCTCCGGCAGTGAGGACGAGATTTGAAGCGGCACCGACCTTTTTGGAAGTCGAGGAGCGGTTGAGTAGAGGGAGTGTAGATGGGATTGGTTGGGCATGTCCGAGGGTGAAGAGGAAGAGGAGGATGAAGAGGCCTGAGGCGTGGAAGGAGGAATTGGTCATGTTTTTCTTCTTTTTCTTGAGAAGGAGGTGGGTTACTAAGATGGAGACGGGAAAAACTAGATGTTATTGAATGGCTGCCAGTTTGATGGACTGCAAGATTGATTGACTGTGGTGGTAGGACGCAACGTGGAGGGGCCGTCGAAGTTGATATAGGAAACATAAAACCACCGCAGTGATAGCACCCAAGACCGCCGCGTTCATTGTGGAGTTGCAATATCGAATGATTTAGGCATACCACACGCATCTATCATACATGCAACTGCAGGCCAACTGCGCCTCGCTTTTGCGGCGAGGCCATGCCGCCAGAGGCATTCCAATGGCCGACCATATCCTACGCCTGGCTCCCCGGGTCGGCCAAGCGACGCAGGACCTGATATGGGCTTAGATGGACAGAGGCTGTATGGGAGTATCGCGTGGTTGACCGACTCTATTGCTGGCTCATTGACTTGCTGTCCATGTCATTTGATGCTGTGCCGCAAATGTACATAAAGCCATAGTATCAGCCATCTCTGGGCGTGGAGTTGAGCGCATCGTCGGTAGCAAACGACTGGTCCCATTGCCTCGAAGCACAGAGGCTGTGCCGTGACAACTGTGCCGCTTGGCTCGTGGTATATCAGGAATGTCAATCTGTCTTTGGAGTTGGCGAACGGGCAAGGTCCCGGGCCAGAGAAGCGTGATAAGCGCTGCTTCGGAAGTCCTCAAGGGAGACAAAGCTCAGGGATTGGATACTGGATCCAGGATTGCCACGATACGAGACAGCATATCCCCGGGTGTCACATTGCTACCTAGAGGGCCTCTCATGCCCATGAACTCCATCATGTTCGCCAGAACTCCCGCCGGGGCCCCGTCCGCTTCGTCCACGTCCATCTCAACCATTGCATCTCTCTCATACCGCCTTCTCCCCTGCATTAGCAGCGTTGCATTCATGCCGAAAATCGCTAAGTAAACATGGGCGCTCAGGACAACTTTTGAAGAAAGAAAAGATTCATGTGAGCCCCTTTTCTTTGAACCCATCACCCGTCAGCTACGCACCATCGCTCAAACAAATAACCTCAACCCACTCGCCGGCGCTCCGATTTGCGCAACCTCGCAGACCTTGCAGACCGTGCCCTTGTACGTCGAGTGATACTTGGTGCCGTCATACGGGCACACAGCGCTTGGAGAGCCACCGTAGATGGGCGTGTGGGAAGCTCCGCAAATCTCGAATTCGGCGAATTGGTCAAACTCAATCTCCACGGCATCGTTGGGGTTCCTTTCGCAGACGGTCTTGATTTTGCGAGCCTATCAAATATCCTGTTAGCCAGGTTCATACTCAAGCTGTTAGCGCACGTGGAAATGGAAATGGACTGACGCTCTCTTTGAACTTGGCATTTGTACCCTTCTCAATCAACGAGTTGGCAAAGCTGAGGGCCGAGGACAGTTGCTTGTTCTTGTGGGCAAGATTCATGGCAGAGAAGAGAGCCAACGTGACGTGTGATGGATCCATCTCGGGAATGGTGAAGTAGGCAGAGAGCTCAAGCGCTCGCTTTTTGACGTCTTCCGGGAACGAGGCAAGGTCTGTGCTGCTCTTCACGATAGAGCGCCGCTCCAACTCGATCGACATTGCCAATGCATATTGAGCCGCAGTGCGGATAACGGTTTTTGCCTGGAGGTTTTCTTGTCAGCTTGGTCCGCAAGTATGACAGGCAAAAACAGACCTCTGATACTTCCCCTTGAGACGAAACCGCATTGACAAGGAGCAGGTGGAGGATCTTCTTGAAGCTTTGTATGCCGTCCTCGAGCTTGTTCGTCCGCATCTGCGTCTTCCCAGCTTGAAGTTCTCCCGCCACGATAGACTCCAAGTCCCGAGGGATCAGCGGAAGCAGTTTGCGGGAGTCTGTCTCATTTACAGTCCTGCGAACGTAATTAACAAGCGGTGGCATACCAGCAGTTGCCGGCAAAAATGTCTTTGAAGCCTGATAGACTTCCTGGAAGCGGCTCTCCAGAGGCTTGAAGTTCACTGCGCCGACTTGTCGGTTGAGAAGCTGCATAGCAGACTCAAAGGATCCGCCAGCAACATGGTCTGCTGCAATTGGCGAATTTCGCGCCCACAAATCGGCTTCGCTGCTTCCAGCACCAGTCTCGGCAGCCTCGACGTTAACAAACTCGTCCTCAACTTCGGCTTCAACGTCGTTGCCCATGTCCCAGCCAGCAGCATCTTCATCCTCGTCGGCTTCTGCCATTTGATCTCGAGCAGCGCCGTCATCTGCTTCGATGAGATTGTCTTCTCCATAGCCATTGGTGTACGGCGCTGCGTCATCATCTCCGCCCTCGGCTTGACCAAGGAGCGCCTTCTCGAAGACAGAAGTAGAAGTTCCTTTCACAGGCCAGTTCGTCTTGTACGTAGGGACAACGGGTTTCGGCGGAGCGAGGGCTTTCCCGGTGGAAACGAGCGCAATTTGGTCTTCCGTGAGACCACTGGCTTCGAGGATAGCCTGACACTCTTCCTCGAGCCCGTGCGACTTGGCAGTCATGTATGCAAGAGGATCTAGATGTCGTGAGTGGGTGAAGAGCACAACTTGCGGTGCTACTCACATAGGTCGACTTCCTTGAACATTTCGATCCGATTCTCAACATCTCCGAGATAGAGGGCATTTTGGAATCGCGCAGTCATGTCTCCTCGGTGTTCAGCAATCTTCGCCATGCGCTGCAGCTTCTCCTGGTCACCCGTGGCAAGATACAAGAATGAGAGCTTGTCGAAATTCCGCAGCTTCTGATAGGTCATCTCGACGACTTGGTGGTTGCCATGGGCCAGTGCTTCGGTACTCAAGCGTTGCCACAATTTGGGCCTGTCAAGCTGCCTAGCCATCTCAACAGCCACGTCGAGGTTACCACATTCGATGGCAAGCTCGAAACGGGTTTGAGGATCTTGCACGAACTGCAAAGCAATTTCGGGATAGCCTTTCTTCTGCAGATAGGAAATGATACTCTGGCCGACGAGACTAGAGTTCCGGATGATATTTAACATTTCGTCATAGTCGCGCTTCACCAAGGCCAACTTGAATCGGTATTCGGTCGGATCAATCGCCAGGACCTTGGGCTTCGCGGCACGGTCCAAGCAGTAAATGTTGCGGCCCTTGACTCGAACAAGATACACTGTCTGATCCAGAGTGCGAACGATGCCATTGTCGCTGGAAATTGTTAGAGAATGTTCATCCAACACCACCTCGACTGCGCTTACCCATTCATCAATGTGTATTTGATATGGTTCAGGGTAGAGTAGAGGAGGACGCCTGCATCATCCCAAGTCGCACTTTTGATTCGGATGGTCTCGTGAAGGGTGCTGACTTGATGCAAAGACTTTGTGACGATGGTCACATTATGCTTGCTCAACAAGGCCGCGTGCAGTCCATCCGTAGACCACACCACATATTTGACACCGTTGACCGCGAGCTCTGCGAGTTGCTTCTTCTGCTGAATGTCGTACAAGACTACTGACGTGGCCGTGATAAGAAGCAGACACCCGGTTCCACCAAAATACACATCTACAGTCCCGTGAGGGGGTTTGATGGTCTTAGTGGTGGAGTTTGTAAGGTCTTTGATGTCGATCTGCTGGCTGGCTTGATTGAAGACAGCGAAGCGGTTGCGAGCAACGAAGACCGCAGATGTACCGGACCCGCGTTTCGTATCTGTTGGCTCAACTGCGCCGCTGGCGTCTCGTGGCAGACTGACCAGCTCGTAGGTGCCACCATCGGCCGGAGAGGTCACAAGGATGGCTCGTTCCGCTGGATTGTAGGAAAGCGTCCTCGGGGGCATCCACGGACTTCCAAGTTTCTTCAGAGATAGCATGGACGGAGATTCGGTACTTTTGGCAAAGTCGAAACTACGTACGTGCTTCTCTTTCGTGATGTAGAAGAGCTGGTTCTGGTAGACTGCAGAAGCGGGCCTTTCTCGCTCAAGCTTGAAGACCATGACACCATTGTCGTGGCCGGCCGCGAAGAGGTTGATCTCGGGGTGGGCTGCAATGACCCAAAAACGATCGTTCTCGCGTTTGAAGGACTGTACCGATGTTCGCTTGTTCAGATCCCACACTCGAACGGTCTTGTCTTCGCCAACGGATATTATGAGGTCTTGATGAGGATGGAAAAGGCATGCGGAAACGTTCTGGAAGTGGCCTCGACAGGTGTCAACCTCCCAAGCCTTGGTGTCTGCAGAGAGTCAGTGTCGATCAGGCGTCAGGCGAAATGCACCAACCGCTCATCCTCCATAACTTCACCAATCGATCATCGCCCGCAGACACGATGAGAGGGAGGGTTGGGTGAAAAGCTACCCAGTTCACACCCCTGTCGTGTCCCTCCAGGACGAACTTGACCACGGCATCCGTATTGCCGAACATATCTGCCTGATTCGCATTGGCGCGAGCCATCTGATCCTCAAATGTCATGGAGGTGGGGGCAGAGTGCTTCTTGCGCAAGCCTGAGATGTCCCACACGCGGACAGATTGGTCAAGGGAGGCGGAGACGATGAGATCCTCCTTGGGGTGAAACTGTGCGCACATGGTGTAATGATTATGGCCAGTCATGGTGCAGACTAGAGCATGGGTCAGCCAAGTATCTTGGAATGCGCCAGACCATGCTACATACTGAGTGACCTGTTCTGCCAATTCCATATTCGTATCGTCTGGTCGTCGGAGCTTGACAGAATCCACGGAAGCTCATGGTGGAAAAAGACAGTGCGCACGTAGTCTAGATGGCCATTCAAGGTGAACAGGCAGCGCCGCGTCTGGTAGGACCATACTTTGATCTTGTAATCGTCGCCTCCGGACACGAACAGGGGCTGGGTCTTGTGAAAGTCGATGCCTCGGACGGGGCCGTCATGCTCTTCGAAGCGATCGATCAGCGTTCCCATGCGGTAGTCCCAGAGCTGGATGGTGGACGAGTGGAGGGAGACGAGGATCCATGGTCTGGTATGGGATGTTAGGGGTGCGGTGGGGGGAGGGCATGCAACTTGTTCAAAGAGGAGGGAACGCGCCTTTTTGGATGAAAGGCAATGCCTTTGGCTCGCGAGGACTTGGACTCGAACTGGACATGGAGAGTGAGCAAGCGGCGCAGTCGCAGCGGGAGGTGGAGGCAATGCGCACCTTGGTCAACATGCTAGGGTACTGGGCTTTGGACATTTTTCAGAAGCCGCAGCTTCGGGCATGAAGGTCGAAACCCTCAGTGCAATTTGAGAGTGAGAAGCAGTGGGGGATACGATGGCGTACGGGGGGGAGGACAGGACCGACTCGCAGAAATTGCGGTGATGTTCTGAGATTGGCGATGGGGGACAGGTTTCAATATTCATCCACCTTGCTCCAGGTGTTAGCAACCTAATTCGCCAAGCCAAGCCGCACTGCCAGGTCGACGGGCACGTGACCAAGTCTGACTGTGCTCGAGGTCATGCCGATAATGAGTCCACGTGATTGATCTAAAGAAGTTACCTTACTGTTTTATGCACGTGCCTATCTGGTCTTGTTGCCTTGCTGCCTCATCATTCCCGTGTCCATCAGGTCTTGCTGCCTTCCTGCCTCATCATTCACATGTCTATCTATTCCTGCCTTGCTGCCTTGCTGCCACATCAATCACGTGCCTATCCAGTCTTGTTGCCTTGCAACCCAAAGCTTTGATGTCTGAGGTTAGGAGTCCACGAGCCAGCCAGCCAGGCTCGGTTCATCTGGTGAACAGGATTCTTGACTCTTGACTCTTGACTCTTCAGTCTTCATCTTCACTCGAGCTCATCAAATATTACCTACACTGTAGTATGGTGCCTACATGCCCCCTCGGCTCTCCTCCCCCAAGACTCTTCTCAGACTGCTCTCCTCAGTCTCCTGCGACGGCCTCTCCTTGAGTCCTGACCATGGCGGAACCAGCCAGCAGCGTGCAACCACGTCGGCCGTCTTCCGCAGCGGCAATTGGGCTGACGGGCTGCGACTGCGAGGCTCTCGGGCTGGCTATAGCCATGGCTGCTATTGACCATGCTACAAGGAAGCACCATCTCGCCCACAGCACCGCACATTGACAACGGCCAATTCGACCAATCCACGACGCAAGGGAGCCTCCTGGAAGTCCTGTGAATCAATCACTGCCTCCGCACACCGCACACACACACACACACAGCACACACAGCACACACAGCGAACGGCCACATCATCACCCATCTGGTACCATCTACCCTCGATTCCAGCGACGTGCCGCCTGAATCGCCGTTGCTTTTGAGTGCCCGCCCACTCCCAGTCTCCCAGTCTCCCAGTCTCCCTGCCTCCACCCACGACTCCACCTCCACCGGCACCCGACCTCGAGTCCTTGACACGCCTCCTTCCCAGTTTCAACTCGTCCTCTGTTCATGCCATCCTCCCTCCAATATATTCTCCTCCATCAGTCAGATTGCTCCCACCCTTGGCGCCTGTTGACCTGACAAAAGACGCCCTCCACGCCCTCATCAGTCCGCTCCCGCTCCCGCTCCCGCTGCCATCAGAGTCCACGTCGACACGTCACTTTTGACTCCGAGAAGATGATATTGATCACCGACACAATTTCCAACATACAACGATTCGACCACTATCCGCCCGCTCTCGTATCCTGAACTGCCATCGGCCCAGCCCGGGTTCCTGACATCATCCGCCGAGAGTGGCGCCTGTATCTACGCTCCCACTCCAAGTCCAAGGCCACCAAGCCTCTCCTAATATGGAGCCTCCTCCTACAGGCCATTTTCGATTCTCTTTCCCAAATGCCGAGCCTTCGTCTCCGCCCGCGACTCCGGGCTCGAGGCCTCGCTACCCTCCCGGCCTGAGTCACCATACGTCGTCTTCGTACAAGCGCATGGGATTCTACAACCCAACGCAATCGCCGCCTCTAGACAACTCCAGTCCCCTCGAGCATCCTGTACATCGTTTTCGCGATGGTCCTGCCGACTCCTCTTCCCGACCGTCGTCCGCGTCCGGCCGAGCCGAAAGCCCAACCCCTCGCGAGTCGACACCCGAGGTCGATTCTCAAAGTGACGATTCCAGCGGGGAACCTCCCGCCCGCATAACCGTGGTTGCACATGGAGACTTTACACTGGAGGAAGTGTCGGGGAGCGAGACGGGATACGACAGCGACACGGAGATTGTGCGCCCGGATCAGTTCGAAGACGCGGACAGTGATGAAGGAATATCCGGGCGAAGGGAGCGGGACTCGGCCTTTCTCAATGGGTTCGAGAAACTCAATTGCGAGGCTGACTCGGACGAGGAGGAACAGCTGCGGCGATACAGGTCGCGGAAGAAGCGTTGGAGCGCTGGCCTGTTCAAGAGGAGCCATAGCCAGAGTGTCGGCAGCGACTCTGACATTGACGATAGCGAAGAACTCGGAGCGCACGACGTTGGCTCGTCGGCGAGGCGCCTTAGGCGCCGTGTAAGAGGGCCTGGTGATCGGTCATCTCTCATCTTCGACGAACTCGCACAACACATCGTTGAAGTCGAAGAACCAGAAGAGGAAACACACGGACTGGAGCCTGTGGTACCCCCTGACATCGATGCACACTCGCTCGCGGCCATGCCGTTTTGGGTCCTTTCCGACCCCATGGAGATAGATTCAGACGCCAATGCTGACTTCTCCCGACTCTGATGACTATGTTTTCACGTTTCAAATGAAATGCAATACGATGGGTTTTGTATCGGCCTTGTGGGGGACACACATGCCTGCTCTAGCAACAATGTATGGCAGTCAGCGAGCATTTTCTCGTTCGGTGCCACGGCACTTCAGCTTGTTTTCCCCGTCCAATCGAAGGCATTTTCAGACTCTCTCCATATTGCGTTTTGATATTCTTGTTCAGGTACCCACATTCTTCCCATGTGCCTGTCATACGCCCCTCAGCAGCCTCTCAGCCGCCATGTGGACTAATCTTCGTTGTCGTGCCGGGCGTGCCGGGTGTACATTTGGGCCAGCAACTTGGCAAAGTTGAAGCAATGGTGGAAGTGCAAGCCTTTGTTTCGAGCCGATGGGTTAATGCTGACAACAAGGACATGAACAAGAGATGTGGAAAACGCTCGGCGATGCGACCCCAGGGCTGAGCCGGGTATCTAGACAACCGAAACAAACCACAGCCCCGAATTTGGAGGAGCGCGGATTGATCCTTTTTTGGTAAATCGAAGCGGGCGCAGCCCTGTGTACATGGCCAGCCGCAACTCGCATATGACAGATTCTCTGGACGAATGAGCGCTGCGTATGTCGTCGAGTACTATCCTAAGCTTATGCGGGCGCCAAGCTGCATCTTACTATAGCCCTGTCTTGCCTTGCCTCACCTCAGTCCTCCAGCTGTCAGTGCAGTGCTTAGCCTATCTTATTTGCAGCATCCTAGCAGACGCCAAAAACACCTCCCTTGGTATCCTGTTCACTATTCAGCCGAAGTATAAGTATTTCTAGCCATCTCTCCTTCAGTTCTCCTCCCATCTCCTTGCTACAACACCAAAAACACCAGTTACATTTCCATTTCCATTTCCATTTCCTTGTTTCCTTTGTCTTTTCCTATCTGTTACCGCACATTCTTTCTTGAAGCATCAGCAACACAGTACAAAAGTAATGTCTTCCGCAATCATCAAGATCTTCCTCGCCGCGCTCGCCGCTGGTGCAGCCACCGCCCTCCCCCAACCCCCTACCATGGTCAGCTCCTCCATGTCCATGCCCAGCGAGTCTGCTGCCACTCCTCCTTCACCAGCCGCAGACCTCAGCTTCGCCGACCTGGTCCTCCAACCCACCACTGTTGACCGCTTCAAGAAGATCGTCCTCGGCGACGACGGCAAAGTCCTTCCCCAGGAGGAGCTCGCCGCCAGGGTCATCTTCGACTTCGACGCCCAGAAGGCCGCCGCCCCCGGCTCCCGCGGTGGTGCTGTCGCCTCCGCCAACGTCAAGACCTTCCCCATCCTGACCGGTCTCGACATCTCAACTACCGTCGGCTTCCTCGGCCCCTGCGGCCTCAACACCCCGCACATCCACCCTCGCGCTACCGAGTTCCTCACTCTCGCCAACGGCACCCTCGACTTCGGCTTCATTCTCGAGAACGGCCTCGTCGACGCCGGCAAGGGCTCCGCCGAGGTTGCCGGCCGCCTTCACCAGTTTCAGGGCGCCGTCTTCCCCATCGGCTCGATCCACTACCAGGTCAACCCCACCTGTGACCCCGTTGTCTTCATCGCGACCCTCAATTCCGAGGACCCAGGCGTCAGCCAAGTCGCACAGAACTTTTTTGGTCTCGATGGCGACGTTGTCAGCGCTACCCTGGGCTTCCCCGAGAGCCTTGATGGCAAAGATATCGAGAGCTTCAGGAAGCAGATCCCTGCTAACCTTGCTGTTGGTATCGAGCAGTGCTTGGCTACCTGCGGTATTCCCAAGACCGTCTATTAAGCGCTCGGGTAGTGTATGGTTGTTCGTATCGTATACAATGTGCGAGGTTGGTAAAGAGGTGGGTTTGTAAAAAAGTGGTTTCCTCGGGTTGGAACAACGGTCATTTGGCTGCATAGCGCGGTTGGTGAGCATGAGCGACAGGCGTTTTGATCTTTTTGCATGGGTTACGTCATTTGTGCTTTCTGATGTCTTCTTTGATTGATAATATTAATTCTGCATGAATTTTACATTAACTACAAAAATACAAAAACCCCTCACTGTCCTTACCGAAGACTATTCCCATGTCCCAAGCGGGCACCGCTTCTCTCTTCTATCGCATTGATTCAACAACCGTGCAAGAAGTTTGCTCTCCTTGAGTGGTGGTGGCACAGTGGTGGGGGGGCGGCGGGTGGAGAGGAAGACCCTTTTCGCCAACTGAGCATTATTTCCGAGTCACCTTCGATGACCATGCCTCCTTTTCAGGTTCAGGGCTTCGCAGATGGCTTGGTTCGAATCTCAATTTGCCATCACTGGTTATATGGACTGACTCCAGAAAACAGGCTCTAGCTAATGCGGCAAATAATCTTTCCCTTCACCTTGTTGCTGCGAAACCATTAGCACAACTTCTCGAGAAGCCGCCAAAGAATCACTCACCTTTCCATCAATTGATGAGCCTCAGCCACCTGCTCCCACGGAAACACTTTCTCGACAAAGATCTTGTATTCACCCTTCTCAAACTTGGGCAGAGCGTGCTGGACGAGCTGGTCCCTCAACTTGCCCTGATACTCCATATCCCTGCTCCTCAAACTACTCCCCTCGAACCGAATTCTCTTCTTGATAAATCCACTAATGTCCACACCTTCAGGCAGCTTCGTCCCACCCATACACCCTAAATGCACAATCCGGCCATCCTTGGCTACAGCATCAAGATTCCCCTGGAAATAGCTCGCGCCGAGGTAGTCAACGATGATATCAACGCCCTTTCCGTCAGTCGCCTTCAAGACCTCCTCAGACCAGTTTGACGAGGTGGTATTGAACGCGGCCGTGGCGCCGAGCTCGTCCACCACGAAGGCGCACTTGCTGTCCTGGCGAGCGGTGGCGAGGACCTTGGACGCGCTGTCTGCGGCGGAAAGCTGGATGCCGGCGATGGAGACGGAGGAGGCGCCCGCATGCCAGAGGATGGATTTTCCAGGAGTGAATTCACCAATCACGTAGATGGCTTGGAGTGCTGTGATCCAAGTCTTTTTTCCTTTTGTGATCAGTGGTCGGTGCGATGGCGGCATTGTGTTGCAACTGTGCCTACGTACCTCTGGTATCCCGGCGGCTTCTTCCCAGGAAAAATGGGAAGGCTTGTGCACGACCATTTTCGTGTATACGGCGATGTATTCGGCATAAGCACCTTTTCAACATCAGCATCCGCTTTCCCTTCAGATCAGCATCCTAGAAGCAGGCGCACATACCTCCATAAGCCAATCCAAAAACTTGATCACCAATCTTGAAACCCTCTTCCTGTGGAGAACCGAGACTTTCAATTGTCCCGCTAAACTCGACACCGAGGATGGGTCCTGCTTGGGGGGGCAAAGGGTAGAGGCCCTCGCGTTGGAGCAGATCCATGCGATTGAGACCAAAACATTTTACCTTGACGAGGACTTGGGCTGCTGCGGGGACGGGCTTCGGGATATCCGTGATGTGAAGTGATGTTGCTGGGCCAGTTTTGCCCTGGATATCTACCAGGTAGGTACACGAAGGTTAGAGACACACTACTTTGAAATGCAGCGCGTAGAAAGACAGTGGGGCGTGCATACCAACTGCACGCATTGTTTCGGGCATGTTAACTGGCAGGAGACGACAGCTGATTTGATACAGACGATGAGAAGTGCTTGTCCAAGGCGGAGAAGAGTAGGTATGTAGGTAGGTAGTAAGTAACGTTACAATATGGTCGAACAGAAAGAGTTCAAGATGGGTCGAAAGCGGGCGTGGACAATGGATGTGAGATGTGCTCGAGGTTCTCGCATAGTAACAATGCTTACCTCGGAGGTCACTACTTAAACATCACTCTAAACTAGTATAGGATTTTTTTAATAAACTTTGTAAATAATCAGTATAAAATTGAGGAGTAGCTATGCATTATAACCCTAGCGTGTTAGAAGCCTTTAATTCAGTTGAACACATTATGAGGGTCAGTGGTCGTGTCAGTTCTATGACGTAGAAGCGAAGACGGCGTCACAGGGGGTACAAGAATTCTCGGGTAAGCTTGGCATTGCGGGGCCGCACGCGTTCACATCAACACCATCAACAATCAATTAATTAATCAATCATGGATAACCCTGAGTCTGTCACACATCATATTCACAATCACGAATGAACTGTACGTACGAAATCACGCTTTTTCAACGCGTTCGATGCGAAAGAGAAGGGTCAGACGCTCCGAAAAGTCACGTCGAGCCAAGTTCCCCCTATTCCATTCAAAATAGCTCAGAATTGCATTGAATCAAGGAAAAAGCTTGGTTATACGGCTCTTTATCGTACAAGGAACCTCAGCGATCGACTCGGGCGTTCTTTTCGACTCCCTTCGGAGGAACTTGAAGCTCTTACTCGCGCAGAATCACACCCCGTCCGAGACGTGAACCTCGAGCTTCAAATCGATTACCACGAGCTCCTTATTTCAAAGAGAACCCTTCAAAAGAATCATACGGATCGGATACATGCAAAGAAGTTTGAAGAAGGCTCGAACGAAGACTATTTCAGGGCCGAAAAAGAAGGTTCGAGTTCAATTCGGCAAGGACTTTCAAGACGAAACCGTCGAAGATTATTGGCAATTTATTCGATTTTCAGACGAAGCTCATGTCGATTCACAGCCTATCGATAATGAATGGGTCCTACGGAGCGAAGGAACTCGCTACGAGCCTTTCATGAAAACCTTCAAGAACCTCTCCCGAAGAATCGAAAAACTCCGAAATTAACCCTTCACGTCTCCGTTTCAGTCTCGTATAATCGAAAGGGGGAACTTCTCTTTTATAACGACGAGTACGATCACCCAAGTTCTTCAGCCGAAAGAAAAATACCCCTCGAAGCCTCGACGAAGCAAGTATGAAGAGAACGAAGCATATATTCAAAGAGTTATTGAATGGGAAGCTGGCAAGCCTCACGAATCGGAGATTTAACCGAAAGGGAACTCGATGACGCAGTATTACTATACGAAGAGGGTTCTTCCGACTCTCATCAAGGAAACTCAAAGGGATCGAATTGAATTTGGGAAAGCTTGGTTGCAAGAAGATAACGATCCTTCACACGGAACGAGGTCTGAATTCAATCTTCCTCGACTCCTTGAGGAGAAAGAATGGATTCCCTTCTATCTACACCCCGCACAAAGCCCAGAATTGAATCCGATGGAAGGGATTTGGAATATTCTAAAGCAAAGAGTTAAACTACGGCGGTGGAGGACGATTTCGGAGCTAAAAGCTATACTTCTCGAGGAATGGAAGCAGATTTCAATCGAGGAGATTCGAAAACGGATCGACGAGATGCCGAGGAGGTGTAGGATAATTGTAGAGATAGGTGGGAAGCCATATAAGTCTGCAACGTGGTAGATAGCTGGTGTAAATATTGGTTGTTGAGAGAGCCCCGCAATGCCAAGCTTACCCGAGAATTCTTGCACCCCCTGTGGCGTCAAGAAGCAAACCTTAGGTCGCCGGCGCGTCGAGAAGCGAATGTCGCGTTGAATATAGAGTAGGACATCTTGCCGAGTGTAGCTGTGCAGTACCATACAGTACCCATAGGAAGGTAGGTACTGTGTAGGTACTGGTAGTGCTGCATGTACCTGTCCGGTACCTGTAGCTGGGGAGTTTCACGTGGACGTATCAGGAGACCAACAACGCCAATTATCATGCTACTATGTATGCCATTATTGATTGTCCATCTGATTTGCTTCTCATCCCATACGAAAACGCTGGCCCATTTGCATTTCAGTCTCTCATCTCATAAGCCGCAGGCAATAGTTCTGGACTATCAAGGACAAATACTACTCCACTTGCTCGCGAGTCAAGAGTCAAGGAATTCACCACCGGCATCAGTATCTCTTCATCTCACGAACAGACTCTCTCCGTCATCGATGTTAAACGACCGAATCAAGGCCGTGAGCTTTGTGGCTTCAGCGGCGAAATTCATGGGAAGGGCGGCTGAAGCCGAGTATTTCAGCCTGCGGAACTGTTAGCACGAGGCTGCATTTGCATCTGGTTCCCATTTCTCACACCTTTGTACACCTTCCCAAACATCCGTCTTGGCCTTGCACCTGAACATCCATGTTTTACAAGTAGCATCTAGGAAGACCTTGTCTGCGGCATCGGGATCGTTGTCCTTCAGCTCGATGAAAGAATTGGCGTCCATGCCCATTACAGTCCTTGCCGAGTCATCAAACAGACTCAGGTAGACCGAGCCGGTGTGATCAACGACGCTGACAGTCATGACATAGCGATAGTTTGGCTTGGGGAAGAACTTCTCGTGACGTTCGCATCGCCATTGACCCTCTTGCTCCTCGACGACTTTCTTGTTGCAACCCTCTTCTTGACAAGCCGGATACGCTACGGGATCTTTCTTCAAATACACCACAGTCCCCTTGAGGGTGAAGTAATCGGCCTTCTCGATTGACGTTCCAAGGCCTTCGTTGATGATCTCTTCAATCGTCTTGGTGTCGTCTTTCCTCACTGTCATCGAGCCTTCCACGTTCTGGTGGGTTTGGAAGTCATCTGTCCGACCTTGGTCATTGAGCCGGAGCTCAGGAGGCTTAAAGATCTGCCGCCGAAATCAGACACCTTGACGCCCTTGAATGCAATGACGGATTCAAGGTCTGCGGAGAAGGCGCTTGCTGTGTTGCCCCAGATGGTCAAGCGGACCGAGTGAAGGGTACTGTCAACGAGAGTCAGTTCTCGCTTCTGGAAGGGTTTCTGCGTGGTTTTCGAAACGATCTCGTTGACTTCAGAGATGTCCTTGAGGACTCCGATCGTGTCGATTGTCGTATCTTTCTCGACCGAGGCAAGATCGCCAATAGGCGTGAAGTTGTAGCTGACTTGGGGGACGCTGCTTTGATCCTCGGCTTTCTCAATTGTGGTGTCTCTCTCCATAGTCATCTCGTAATCGTGATTGAGGGTGTTGTAAGGCTTTTTCGCCATTTGCACCTTGCAAGGACTGGAGATGTAGTAGACAGAGCCTTCCTGAAGGAATTCGTACCACTGATCGCACTGTTCGTTGAAACCCGTGAGCCTGATCTCACCGCTTTCGTCCAAAAGGTTACAACTAAATAGTTTCCCTTCGCCGGTCTCCTTGCGCCAGGTCTTGATCTCGCCTTTGTTCGTCACGCGTGCCCGGATGGTCCACTTGTTTGCATACGGAGAGATGCCCTCAATCGGGTAGAGTGTGCCGTGGGTGGACGAGTTGATGGCGCCGACGTTGCCGTTGGCGGCCGAGCGAGATGCCTGGGCATGTTGCTGTGGGGGTTTATTTCCGTAGAAGTCGTTTCCTGATATGCCTTGGGGCTGTGGTTTGACGTCGCCCTCTTTGATTGTCTCCAATGCGACGGGCTCTCCAATCTTCTCGGGCTCACCGTACTGGCTGAGAATGTCCATCTCGATGAGGATAAGGATCCTGATTGAAGTCAGCTTGAAAGGACCTCATACAACCGATGGCAATACCTCTTGTCCTTGACTATGTTCGGCTTGTAGTGGGTGATGCGGACCACGGCCCCTTTCTTGAGCAAACCGTCGTGGACATAGCGGTTCGAAGCAGTTGCGAGCATGGATTGGATGAAGTTCTGCGAATCGCTCAGAACAATGCGGAAGCGTTCGTCGGCGGCGCCCTTGCTCTCCATGGCCTTGATCTGAAGACATTGTACGACAATGTCGCCGACGTCCTCCGCGGTGGACTCTGTGAAAAGCGCCCTGGATGACGGTGAGTTTTGCTTGTTTGGACCATGACGGACGACATGAATACGGAAACATACTTGAGGCAGCCTTGAGTGAGAACGCTCGCAGCCATGGTATCGAAGAGTGTCGAGTGCGGTGGCAAAGATCTCGGGGTGCAGTTGAGTAAGGTGCCGGTGGTTGAGGCAACGAAGCAGATCGGACGCGCCGACGCGCCTAACCGTTTGACGAGTCACGTGCCTTCGCGTCATCCCTTCTTGAGCCAACCTTGGAAGGATTCTGCCAAGTGGAGGCACCACCTGCAGGAGCGGAGTTTGCTGAGGTCATCAACTCTCCCGCAGCCCGCCCCGCAGTCCGCCCCACTCCGCCCCACAACCCGCCTCAGCTCCCCATTGGCACCTCCACTACCTACGGGGTACCTCTTGGCTAGCTTGAGATA
This sequence comes from Aulographum hederae CBS 113979, assembly GCA_010015705.1. NCBI lineage: Eukaryota > Fungi > Ascomycota > Dothideomycetes > Aulographales > Aulographaceae > Aulographum > Aulographum hederae. The sequence goes on from ML977168.1 coordinate 401,323, forward strand.
TCCAGTCACAGCTCGTTCCCAATTCCCAGACTCCTACACCAAGTCAACAACACCGCTTTCGCCAGACACTCACCATGGCTGACGGAGATCTCGCTACCAAAGCTCCCGAGAGCGACGCCACGGCGTCTGAGAGAAATCCTGGCGCTGAAAGCGTAATTCCTGGCGACAGTCTCGCGCAGCAGGGTCCCAGCATGGGTGTGAGTATCTCGCACTGCTCAGCAATCATCTTTGAGCTCCAGAGACTGATACATATAGGACCATTGTACCACCGATAGACCGACTCGTAAGCCATAAACTCGTATACACGTTTCCATTCATGCTCACCACAGAACAGCCGCTGGAGAGCTGCCTACAGGTGTTCGTTGACCAATCCGACTTTTGCAGCCTCGCGACTCACATGGTACAGGAATTGACCAAGATAGGGGATGTAGACGTGAGTATGAAGCACAGATCACACGCAGCCATAGACGCCCTCTCGAGCACAATCTAATCCGGTCTCAAAGGTCTACATCACCAAACCTGCCGACTACCCCCATGCGCCCTCGAAGCTCCTGCTCCTTCTTACCGGCGGCACAGGCATCCACTCAACCAACAATCAGCTTCAAGCCGACAAGTACGCCGGTGAGGGCTTTCTCGTGGTGATGCCAGATCAGTTTTCTGGCGATCCTGCTCCGAACAGCACAACTCTCGTGTCTCCCACGGAGAATGTTTCATTCTTGGAGTCTGTCAAACTCAGGGTCGCCGAGACAGGAAAGAGCTTCATGATCGACATGTGGTTGGCAAGACAGACTCCCGAAAAGGTGATGCCCATCCTGCACAAAGTGATTGAAGGAGCAAAGGAGGAGTTTGCCGATGCAATCGCAAACGGAGGAGGAATCTATGCCGCGGGCTACTGCTTCGGTGGCAAATATGTGCTCTTGCTTGCTGGAGAACAATCCGATGTGGGGCAGGTATCCAAAGACGAAGAGCAAGGCGTCACCAAACCAGGACCGTACATCAAAGCAGGCGCGATTGCCCACGGTAAGGTCTTTTTGCAGCTTTTTCCAGTCAATTGGAGAATAGAACATGAAGTAACATTCCTTAGGGACAATGGTGACTAGAGAAGACCTTGCCGGCGTCAAAGTTCCCGTCAGCGTTGTTGCTGTAGAAGACGATTCTCTCTTCCCTCCGGAGATCTTGCAGGCAGGAAAGGAGTTTCTCAAGGCGAACAGTGTCGAGCATGAGATTGAAACATTTACAGGAGTTCCACATGGCTTTGCCGTCCTCGGCGACTATGATGATGCAAAGATCAAAGATGCGCAGCAACGCGCCTTTGGACAAATGCTAGGATGGATCCAGAGGTTTTAGATTTGCGGTTGTGGTCCTTCTTTCTCGTCTTTGATGCAAGTGGAGTTTGGTCTGGCGTTTGACAGCATATGATACCTACATGGCAAATTTTTTGATCATTTTCGCCCAATCCGCAGTATTTCGAGGGTCGCCCCAGCATGCATGCATGATATTGTACCTTTAGAAACCTGAACGCCATTCCAACTTGCTGGCACGGCTTCCGCATGAGCTCAGCATAGACTGGTCATCGGCACTCCAACCTGTCCCAATCATATCAACTCACACAGGCCCCTTTCCACCTTTAATTTGACTCCTCTCCATCTGACAACCCATACATCCCCTCTTCTCAGGATTAAGCTTTCCCCGCCTTCTGTTCGCTCGACCGTGCAATCCTCCAGACATCGCACGAAAACTGCAGTGTCAAGATCCGGGGCCGATATCATACTGATGCCACCAGAAGTGTCATCTAGAGACTGCAAGGCAGATGGAAATGTGGAGAGGAAAGAGGACGAGTAGTGGGAGGATAGGAGCGCGGTATGAGTATGTAGGTAGTTCGATTCGGCCGGGGAGAGTAGGTCCGGGTTGTAGGATGTAGAGCTCGACTGGGAAGCGAGCGTCGGCGAGATGGTGAAGAGGATGTGGTGAGGGTGGGCGTCTATCTGCTCGATGGAGGCATGAGTTTTCAAAAATAAATCGAAGGGCGCAAGTTCCTGAGAGGACAGGCGGGTGCATGGGGCTTTTCATACTTTCGCAATCCTAGCCCTCAACAAACTCCGGACCAGAAACTTCCACCGCTCAAGCTCCGTTTGAATAACGATGAGCTTGAAGTTCGTTTTGGAATCCATATCCCCCGTCTGCTCTTCTACGATTTCAACCTGTCACCAATAACGCGCGTTAGCAACTCAATCCAAGTCCAGACGGATTGAGCTTTAGAGTCGAATTTTTCGCTTTTCTTCTCCCCTCTGCCTTTGCGGATGGGTAAGACGAAAAGAAGAAGAAGGGAGAGGATTGTCAAAAGAACGGCGTACCTGCCTTCTGATGCCAGCCAGCACCCGCTCCATCAGCGTCTCCGGCCACGGTAGTAGCTCAGGCGCGACGCGTTCAGCGACCCACACGCGACTCAGTTCTTGGAGGTCGAGCGTCGACTGCGGAATTGAAGGGCCGGTGGCCTCGGCGAGGATCTCGTCGAGATTCATGGTGACGATTGGGGAATCTCCTGGGCGCGAGCCGGCTTTTCGGGCTGTGAAACTGAACTGCAGAACGTAAATATTGTTTGGGGGCGCGGTCGGCGTGATATTGATGGGACAGGTAACTTGAGTACAGTATCTTCCAGCTTTACCTGCAGTTGGTGGGTTGGCAACTTGGTACCAGGGGTAGTGGGGTTACCTTCCTAATTACTTGGTGCGCAGGTCATGTGATAACGCGAACCCGCGACGAGACTTGTCGAAGCAAGGGATCCGAAATAGGCAAACTATCAACAACTGTGCCGTGACCATTTCTCCACAGACCGCCAGTACACCGTCTGTGCTCACAGTCCCCTTGCGGAGGATTAATGGATGTCACACGACCCTGCAAGGCAAAGGGTCTTAATTTCCGAATTTTTTTTAAATTCTCTAGGTATCAGCAATGTGACCCGATCCTTGTAAAATTGGTGATCTAGGTGCAGCCTCTCTCACTGAGGTACGAGGGATGTGTGATCTTGTGCTGTAGCCAACGGATGACAAAGGAAAAGTTCCACCTTGCATGCTGTACAGGCGAGGGAAAAGTCTCTACAACGCCTGTCCTGTCGCAAATGGCTGCTACTGTCAAAAAGTGCGCAATCTTTCAGTTTGACCCCAACCCAGCGACCTGACCAGGAGATAAAAAGAGAGGGGTATAAAGGGCCGAAAGCAATGCAATGTAGCTTTTTTGCATGCTTACTGCAAGAAGAAGTGAAAGTATGAGAGAGAATGAGGACGCCGATGTACCAGGATATTCGACTGATGAAGCCTCCCCGTAAATTGAGACCTCGAGCTCGCTCCAACTCCATGACCAATGCAAAGGAAAGAAGACTCAAAGCCAGTTATGTGAGTATCTCCCACCGATCATTGCAAGACACACTCCGAGGTGTGATACCGCTCGTCCGCTGTGAGAACAGCCTATATTATTATTAGTATGAAGCCATGCGGCGAGAATGTATAGGCCTGGGATCTAACAGGCTGCCATAGTCCACAGATCCATCAGTCCTCGAGCGCTGGGGTCCCGTTGGACTATCCTCCACCTCATTGGACTCTCCAAAGGCAAAAGTCTGAGCTCGGCTCAGCTTCTGACGTTGCCGAAGTTTGTTCATGCCGCGCTCGCAAGCGTGTTCGTGCTCTTTTGCATCCATTCCGACGTAGTTTTGGGGAAAGCAACGGCCACGATGAGTCTTGAAGAAGGAGCTGTATCCGCCGTCCAATATGTACACTTCGGGAAACGACAGCATCGGATATTGCTCCGCATTGACCTCTCGATCTGCCTTGCGGATGTGCTTGGCCCTGAAAAGGATTAGCACTGGGCACATTGCATGTGAACAAAGTGTTCTTACATCAAGGGAGCCCGGTGGATGGAATATTCGCAATGGAAGATGAGCAGAGTATTCTGCGGCGACGGCAGTTGAAAAAGGTCATCAGCTAGCTTTTCTTTGTCATTGTAGTTGACAGCTCCAGTAATGTGTCCACCGTTGAATTCGTACTCAAATCTGCAGTCGACAACCATGACCAAGTCAAAGGCGTGGGAGTATTCGCCATTCAGAACGGAAATCATGGTGTCTTGGTCAATCCTAGGGAGAGAATCCGGTTTGTCGGGGGGAATGAAATGCTTGAGCTTCAATGGGACCGTGTCGTCAATGTCCATGATCGACTGCAGACCGCTTGGGGTGTACTCCTTTTTCTCTTGCTTCATTACGTCGCCAGGATGCTCAAACATGCTGTTTGACCGGCGAAACTGTTTCCTGGGGCGTATGGGCCCGATTGGCCGGCGCATTGAATTACTTCCTGGGGAGCCTCCTCCACGACCGAGTCCATTGCCTGGGAACAGCTGTCGAGGACGAGGGGGATTTATTGTGGAGTTGTAGTTTATCCTCTCCTGCGGTGGCGATTCTGTGAAACATTCATCAAGCGAGGGTATGGAGGGAGCTGTAGCAGCATTGGTACCCGCGCCAAACTGGAAGGGTGGCAGCTGATTCTCTTCTCCCTTGGCGCGCTGGGCGACACTGTTGGTTGAGAAGCATTTGGTACGTGAGAGGCCAGGGCGGAGGAGGGAAGGTTTCCTACGTCTAAGTAGGTGCGTCAGCACTTCAATTCGCCTCGGAGAGACAAGGGCAACATACTCTGGAGCAGGTTCATTCCTTGGCACGTCCAAACGTGAGTTGTGTGGGGCCGGGGAGGAGGACAGCATGGAGACGTCCTGGTCGAGGTCTACGGACGACGCGTCTGGGGTCGGTGACTGTAACGTCACCTGTGGGGCATATGAGAATGGGGCTTTGTGAGGCAGAGGTGAGTAGTCCATTTCGTTTCCAAATCCCGGGGACGACGACACGATGGGAGGAGTCGTCACGCCTTCCACATAGATTGGAGGAGTGGTGGTGCCCGCTGTTCAAGTGGTGTTAGCATGGCGTGCAGTAGGGATTGATTGGATGCAAGTGTCTCTTACCTCGATCGGCAGCTGCACTGAAGGCATGTGTCGTGAAGAGCGATCTTCTAGGGGTGGGAAGCTGCGGACTGGAACTCGTTAGCTCGTGCTTGATTGTGGTGAGGAATGCTGTCCACCTTTGGTCGATGTGGAAATTCTGTGACAGGTCGGCGGCCAGGCTGGCCGTGGGTGAGGACCCACGGGCATGCTTCGGTGAGAAGTAGTCGGGCTGAGAGCGCTTCATACTCATGTCGCGGAAGTTGAAGTTGGTCGAGCCAAAGAGGTTCTGTCGAGGTCGAGCTGCTGCTGGCAGGTCGCGTCCTAGACCCCACTGAGGCGGCTGCATAGCAGCACACGGCGAAGACCACTCCATCATGTCGTTGCGAGCCAATTGAATCAGTTTTGTGCCAACTGTCAACGAGAATGCTGCTCAGTCACAGTGTGAGGCACCGCGAGTCAGTGACTACTAGTAGGTAGACGGTAGCTGGGCGGAGGGCGTTCGTGGGCGAGGGAAGAATCGTCAATCGGGATATTCGTCGGCGTGATATGCCGGGCAACTAAGCATATAAGACCAGAAATTGAATTCTATCCTAAGATGCTGTCGTCGGAGATGCGCACAGATGGCAGTGAGGGCGAGGAGGTCGGTGCAGGGCTATCGAGCTGAGGACCTGGAGGGCATCCCACGAACGAAGGATGGGAGGTGATGCTTGGGTCAACTGCGATTGCTCTGTGCCAACGGCCCTCTGATGCCGGCGGAGGGAGGGGAAGGGAGGATGATGTGCCTTCTGGGGACGGAGAAGAGCAAGCACGAGAGGACGGAGGAGAGAGCAGAGGAGAGAGAGGAGAGAGGAGGAGAGGTCAAGATGAAGAGTTGAGAGCAGAGAGCACGAAGCTGCACTTGGTTTCCAGGGCGATGCCAGCCTTGGTGGAGTTGGGCGGTGGGCCCGTGCGATTTGCAGCGGCGGCGGCTATCGTCGTGTGGGACGTGTGCAGAGTGCAGAGCAAGGTTGTGCACGTTAAAAATGAACCGCCGAATGACGATCTTGCCAGCACTTGAGCAGACGGGCCGGCGCCAATAATATAGATCGCGATCTGGTGCCTGGCAGGCTGGCTTCGTGCCAGCGACTGGCCGTGCAGTTGCGGCAATTGCTTCTGGCGACACACTGGAGACTCGGAGAGTGGAGAGACCTGAACTGGCTGGGAGGAGCATCAACATCCATCCATTTAGCAGCAAACATCCATAGCAGGAGCAGGATCGATAGCAGCAGCAACATCCATAGCAGCAGCAACATCCATAGCAGCAGCAACATCCATAGCAGCAGCAACATCCAT
>ML977168.1:407731-421439 GCA_010015705.1 Aulographum hederae CBS 113979
ATAGCAGCAGCAACATCCATAGCAGCAGCAACATCCATAGCAGCAGCAACATCCATAGCAGCAGCAACATCCATGGCAGCAGCAACCACTCCGACTCTCGCGACACCAGCCCTCACCCACAGTCCCAGACTACTGCCCCTCAACGAGTCAACATAGACTGGCAAACCGTTGCCGGGCAGGGCAGAGTTGCACAGGGCCCCAGATTCAACCTGCAGCTGGGCCTGCAGCTGGGCCTGCAGTTGGTTCTCTTCCCGGTCCTGTTGAAACGTTCCAATGCTAGCCCAGGCGAGATGGGAAAGATGGGTGGGTGCAAGGTCCAAGGTACCTACAAAGATACCTAAGGTAAGGTACAACTACCTAGGCACGAACTCACAAATCTAAGCCAAGGTTGCCCAAAAGGTACCTGCTGCAGGTGGGTACCGACCTAGGAGGTACTTAGGTGCCGTACCCACCTACCCAGGCCCTCCATCCATTTCCCCTCCCCACCGCTCTCTTTCAACCCAGCAGTTCTCACAAACTCCCCGCCTTCTCGTAACTGTCCCTGTCGAGTGCCCGTCACCAATCACCATCCTCAAGCTCTCACCCAGCTCATCAATAAGTAGGTACCTAGGTAGATATCCAATTGACAAAGATTTCCAACGACAGTCCGGGTGAGCCGGTACTCCCTCCCCTCCGTGATAGTCGCCGCGTCAACAGCCTCCTCATCCTCTCCTGCAGTCTGCACTCTGCAGTCCCCCGAGTCTCCCCTCCTTGGATCGCTTCGCTTTCGCGCTGCCGCTCCGAGCAACAAGCCAACAACGCGGCGCGGCGCGCTTGTTCTGTCCATCAGCATCTGCCATCATCGCCGTGCGGTTCGACTTCGCCGCTCAGGGCTTGCAGCAGCCAGCAAGCCAGCAACGCTTGCAGCTCGTCCGACGTCCATCCTCAGCTCAGCAAGGAAAGCCTTTGGCGATAGAGCCCCTGTCTGGCCGTCCGATTCGCCAGCCTTGAGCATCTCGGAGCTCTCCCAACGACGTCGTTGCGCACCCACGCTTCTTTGCTTCTTCCCTCCCACTATTGGTCGCTTGAACGAGGCTCAATCTAGCCTGACTCCAATCCTTAAGGCTTGTCCCGCTGCTGAAGCGCGCAATCAGAGGCTTGGTACGGCGGAAGGCCCGTGACCATCTTCGGCTTGCCCAAACCGGATCATGTTTCGCTTTGAGTCGCGTGGTCAGCCCGTCGTCTACTCTTGGCAACCTTAGGCAGTTGGCGGCCTTTGCTCATCAACCGCTCCGGCCGCAGATCGAGGTTCCGCTTCACAATCTCTGATTCTGACAATTCCTGACCCCTTGGGCAACGTCATGATGGGCATTATTACTCTACAGACTCCAAGGCATAAGTAATGATGCATCATGCTACAAAAGAGACCAGCGTCCGCCTGTTTTGATATGGCAACTTGACGCTGTCAACCTCTTCAGCCACTGTTTTGTCAGACAACTTCAAGGACAAGTCACCACTTCTGTCTTGGATACGCACCGTCGTAACCCCGCGACTCTCCGATCTCCATGGTTGCTTTCGTATCCCGCTCCTCCTCCGACGCTCCCCCTCGCCAGCACTGGAACGCCTTCACAACTTCACAGTACGGACTACGGAGAGTGCCTGGCGGCCCTGGCCCTCGGGCCTCTGGTGCGAAGCTGACCTGACCGCAGTCAGGATTCAGGTATCAGGGATTCAAGATGCAACGTGCCGCTTGGCGCACTCCGTTTCTGCGCCATGAGAGGCTCCAGTCCAGGATCCGTCGACGCCTGTGTAAGAGCCTTGCAACTTGCAAGGGTCGCGGGTGATGACGGCGGTTGGACCGCTGTCGGTTGTTGCGTTGCTGTGGCGCTCGGCTGAAGAACGTTGAGGGGGGAAAAACCTAGGGCGCAACGCGTCTGGCCGACATAAAAGTAAATAGAGGTCAAAGCTCATCACGACATCTCGTGATTGGGAAACACGTAATCTTGGCCAACGTAACCTCTATTAGGTAAGCAGCTCCACACTCAGGTGACACACCCACACCCAGGGCCCGAATCTATCAAGCACCCGTTCTCCAAGTCGCAGACACATTCTCCAGAGCAGCCAGAACCGTCATTGAAACCGTCATGTATGGACGAAACGCTTCCATCTCTCTTCACATTGGATTTGTCTTTTATTTTTCTGAATGGCGATACCAGTTGCGGGAATCAATCCCTTGCTTCAGAAAGCTGCACAGCTGTGTTCCAGGTCGAATCTGAGGGTAAAAGAGGTACAGATTGGGCTTCCGTGCTTCGCCGTTATTCTAAACTTTGCATCAAGTATTCTTCTGTACGAACTGAACCTTTTCCTCCAAAGTGTAACCAAATGTCTGTCGTTGCAGCAAGCCGCAGGAAGGAAGCACTGAGCGTTTCATACATGACTTCTTCAAACTTTATATAACTTAGCTCTTGACTTTCGAGACACCCTTCAGTCCGCAGCTATCTTGCCGCAAAGATAGCGTTGTTGGCTGCCTCGGCAAGGTCCTCCATATAGGTGTGTCTGATTCTCATTGGACTCTTTCAAATTGGAGTCTTTAGTTTGGAGATGCTTCATTGGGATTAGGGTAGCGAGAGATATTTACGAGACCCGTCTTTTCTTGACATCTAACAAGTTTATTGTGCCTGTCACAAACATATAGGCAGCGTGCTTGATCTGCCAAATGTATTGATGTATTTTGAGAGCGCTGAAAGCAACCGGTTCCCTGTACAGCGGATTTTGACTTATCATTAACTTACATGTAGGAAAGTACCTACATGCTCCCGTCTGTGCTCGAACGTTGCCTTATAACAGAACGAATATTAGATGCGAGCCCAACTGCTCTCAAATACAGAGTGACATCCGCATTTCATCAACGACAACGTGGATATGGCACCTAGGTAGGTATAGGCATCAACAGCCAGTGATAATCCTAACTGAGCAAAAGCCAGTCCCTGCCTAGGAGCGTAGGAGGTTCCAATTGCTGTGGAGCCAAAGAGATAAATGATAGATAATCAAATCTGGTCTGAGCAAAAATACGGCCTGAGCCTCGTGGTGTGCAGGAAAAGTCTACTTACCTAAAGTACTACCTAACAGGTACCCAGTAAATCAGGATGCGAAATAGAACTCGCAGCGTTTCGTTGTCGATTTGACCGGAGTAAGAAGACCCATAGCTGTGAATCTTACCTTGCACTAGCCAAAAAGAATCCAGGAAAAAAAGGGCCTGGTCGGAATCGAACCAACGACACTAGGATGAAGACCACAGCTGACTGCAATCCCATACTCTACCACTGAGCTACAAGCCCGGATTTCGGTATCACATAATTTAGACGTTCTATGATCGCTGTAAAAAAGGCGGGGCAGAGAGGAGAGCTCAAGCGACGACGTGATGGGCACGTGCGCATGCGAGCGCCAAGAATGACTGAGAAAACTACTCATCCATTCAAAAGTGCACCACCACGTTGAACCAAACCAGTGCTTTGTATCTCAAGATGGGCAAGAAAAGACCGAGAGAAAAAGCTGGTGCTTTGCAAGACAACCCAAATGCCCAACCGGCTAAGAAGTCCAAGAAAATCCCCCGAACCGATCTGAAGCCCGGCTCACTTATTGAGAAGTCTCTCCAAAATCTATCCAGCGCAAAAGTCAATGTTCGGATCGCGGCAGCCGAGGGCCTCATTCTGGCGACGTTTGCTAAAGAGTCGACAAATATCCACACTGTAAAGGACGTCCTCTCAAAACTTCTTCAAGGCATCTGTAGCAGCCAAAAAACCACCCGATCTGGCTTCTTCACTGCCTTGACTGAATTTCTACGCCAACTATACGAGTCCGATGACCAATATGGTCTTGCGCTCAGTATCTCTGACTTGATTGATCTGGTGAAAAAGCAGAGCAAGTTGGAATCTCAGAATGTTAGAATCCCGGCATTCAGGCCCCTCCTCTCCTACCTGGGTAATTAACAAGAATCATAGGAAGCAACAGACTCGCAAATCGGGCGTGTATCTGCCTATGCTGCCATAATTAGATCCTCTATTCTCTTTCGATCAGAAGCCTCCCGTCAACATGGCACGAAACTCCTCGAGGATTTGTTCCGTTTGTACACGAAGTCGCCTTCCGCCCGAGAAGAATCTGCACATCTACTCGTCGGCTGCCTCAAATCTGCAAAGGGTGAGGCTAGGTTTCTGAGCGAGGCAGTCTGCCAACTGGACTCAAACGGGTTGAGCAAAACCCCTGAAGGAGTCACAATATGGCTCACCATTTCGTCCATTGAACCGAAGGCCAAGCTTCCAAAGGGTGTTTGGCGCCATAGGGACCCATTAGACTCCAGGGAGAGAGAATCAATTTCAGCCATCCTGAAAGAAGCATCCGTTACCGGCGAAAATGCAAAATGCGAGGCAACCCTGTCCCATTCTGTGAACCTCGCGTGGGACGTGGTTATGCTGCATATGATTCAGCGGCTAGAGCAACGCAAGCTTTCTACTGAGACTATCATAGCATTCTCCAAGTTCTGGTCTGATTTGGTTGATGGTATGTGGTCTGATGACAGCAGAATGAGTTATCCACTAATGGGTTCTAGTGAATATGTGTGCACCATCCGCGCCATTTCATCACAAACAGGCTTCCATTCTCATCTCTTCAAAGATTCTATCGACGTGTCCGAACTGGGTTTTACCCGCAATTTTCAGCCCCAACTTGATGAAGTTCCTCGGTGATCAACGGAACAATACGAAGCAGCGTGAGCACAATCCGGCCTCTATCTTCTTACACGCAATTGAAGAGCGAGCCAGGATCTCCCCTGGAGACTGTGTTGTTCTTGTATCCCAATTACTTCAGAAAGACCATACCAATTTTGATCAAGCCATGAAATTCAGGGTCATGGAAAGAATACTTGTCGCCGCAGATGAGAGCTCTCTATTGGAGATATCTAGCGTCCTCGAGGCGTGTCTGTTGCGCTCGGAAGACAGAGATTCAAAAAGTGCAGCGACACAGCGACGATGGCTGGCTGACCTAATTGTGGTTGTCGTCAAGTCGCGTACCCATATACCATCGGTTTCAATGGATCCAGGAGTGAACTGGCTAGTTTGCACATTGGGAATCCTCGCCAAGGCTGCATATCTGGATGAAGACAAGCTGGACACAATTCCGAATCCGAACTTGTCAAGCGAGACTCGCTCCATGTTTCACACGAAGCTGCTTACATGCCTAACGCACGTTGTGAGTGCCAAATCGAAGGAAAACAATGCTGCATACCCCTATCTCATGGTCAATCTGTTCAAACCAATGTTGGATGTTGCAGGCAAGACGGGTATTGTTGCTTCGATTAGTGACAAAGAAGTGCGACAACTTCTTCAAAGCTCATACTCGGTACTAGCCAGCATTACGGACGCTATCACGTCCAGCCAGACCGACAATAGTCTCACACACCAGGCTTTTCGACTCACTATGTGCTTCAGCATTTTTCAAGTATACAGTGGAGATGTGGACGCCGCATCGGTAATTGAAGAGCTTATCAGCTCTTGGTCTCCAGGCGAGAATTCCCCCACGTATCAAAGCGATGTAGTGTCGCAGCTTACGGAGGTCACCCTTAGCTTCGTTTCTCGACAGTCAGCGGTGCTACGCAAGGTCGGGGAAGTAGTATTCACTTCCTTCGCCTCGAATGTCGGCAGAGACAGCCTTGACGCACTGCTTGCAATATTACAAAAGTCTGAGAACTTGGACGGGCAGAACGAGCTGTTCGACGCTGATGGTGGTGCAGAAGAAAACGATGTCGGGAATGTCGAAATCGACTTGGACGTCGAGGTCATTGGTGGGCCCGGTAATGATTCTGAAGATGAAGCTTCGTCAGACGAGGAAGAGAGTGAGGAGGGCAGTGCTACTTCCAGTGGAAGCGACGGCGACGAGGGGCCAGCAGAACAGGAATCAGAGGGGGATCAAGCAGAATTGCTGAAGTTTGACCTACTCCTAGCAGACGCACTCAAAACTGGCCAGGATGGTGAAGACGACTCAGACGAGGACATGGATGATGAACAAATGATGGCCTTGGAGCCTCACTTGGCAAAGATCTTCAAGGAAAGGACCAAGATTACGAGCAGAAAGAAGGAGAACAAGGATGCAAAAGAGACGATACTGAACTTCAAGAACCGCGTGTTGGACCTGTTGCACATCTACGTCAAGCAAGAGCATGCGAAACCCCTGGCATTGGACACTATTTCACCCCTATTGAGACTCATCCGCACTACAACGAATCGACAGACAGCAGAAAAGGGGTTTGCGTGCTTAAAAACCTATTTCGATGCCTGCAAAGGCAAAGAGTTGCCTGTTCCCGGGGAAGGCGAAGGTATCGATCTGGAGCTCCTACTCGCTCACATACACGAAGAAGCCAGTAAAGATGGGTCCAAGATGTTCTCAATTGCTTGCAGCCGGGCCAGCCTCTTTGTTGTCAGGGTGCTTGTTCATATGGATCCTGCCAACTATGCTCGAGCGGTGGATGTGTATGCGGAAACTCAGAAGAAATGGTTCTTGGATTCCAAGTCCAAGTTGCAAGCGTCATTCTTCACGCAATGGGCCAGTTGGTCGGTCAATTCGCGGAAGCGTGAGCAGCCGTGGGAAAGTAAGGATGGAAACACGATTGCTAGTGGAGACTTTAACAAGGTCTGATCGGAAAGAAAAAGGGAGTTCAGTGGGCAGAGTAGGCGGTGCAGGCAGTTTAGGCAGTGTAGGTAGGCAGAGTACCTAGGTAATCCTTTCACGAGACCTGTGTGTAGTCTGTACTACCGTGTCTGGCATTGAGCATATATTGTGCTGGCAACAACATTTGGGCTGTTTGGATAGGATTGTTAATGGCACATATGTTGCTGATGATGTGCCTTCGTGTGCCGTCATGTGCTGCCCACGGGTTTTGTCACTTTGAGGAACAGCCCGAACCTCAGCCGAGTCCAAGGACGTGAAGAGTGAGGGTAGCTTAGAGGCACAGGAGGGCTGAGGGCACAGAAGTGTGGAGGCCCGGGGAGGGGCTGTGGGGGCACAGGGGTGTGGGGGGAGCTTGCCGGGTGATGTCATTGTTGATTGCTGTGGCTCAGCTCTCGCTCAACATCACTTTTTGGATTGCGAATGTGGCTGGAGCTATGCGGCTCTTTGCACCGTTGCTGCTAAGGTTGCACCCTCCGACCTCAGCCTCCACACCGTTTCCTGTCAACTGTTAACTTTATTCCACTGCGTGCTGCATTCCCCGCCTTCAACGTCCCTGTCTTCTCTTTACACCACACCTGCACCCACCTGGCGACACGGCAAACGTCACGGTCGCTCCTCAACGGTGAACAAGATGTCCTCCAGCTGCAAACACGTGAGCTCGCCAGAGCTGCGTCCACCTGCTCCCACCCAACCTGTCTACCGCGAAGACTGCACCCAGTGCTTTGACTCGGTTGACGATCCCTCCGGCCTCGACGTCTGCTTGTTCTGCTTCAACGGCGGTTGCGCCGGCGACCGCAACCATGCTCTCCTCCACTTCGAAGGCACAAAACACCCGCTCGTCCTCAACATCAAGCGCACTCGCAAGAAGGTCAGGCGTGATGAGCCTCCCCACAAGATGTCGAAGCTCGCCATTGCTGCCGAGACTGAGGCAGATCGCTACGATACAGTCACTGAAGTCAAGTGCTACGAATGCGAGCTGACTGACATCCCAAAGTCTGCTGGGAAGCTACCGGAGGCAGTCGAGGCTGTGCTCAAGGCAAATACATTTGCGAGGCAGGAAGAGGTCAAGGCATGGGAGCAAGAGATGACGCCCTGTGAGCATACACTGTGTCTGGAGCAGCATACGGCCCGACAAATTGAGTCGCAGAGTTTGGGTCACTGCTCGAAGTGCCATCTGAAAGACAACCTGTGGCTCTGTCTTACTTGTGGCAACCTCGGATGCGGACGTGCCCAGTTCGGAGGCATTGGCGGTAATTCTCACGCGCTGGCGCACACGGACGAGGCAGAACACCCTGTGGCTGTCAAACTCGGCTCGTTGACTGCTGACGGCACCGCCGATATCTATTGCTATGCCTGCAATGAAGAACGCATGGATCCTGATTTGCCGGCACACCTTGCAAACTGGGGGATCAATATTGCTGATCGCCAGAAGACAGAGAAGAGCCTGACGGAAATGCAAATTGAACAAAATTTGCGCTGGGAGTTCTCCATGACGACGGAGGACGGAAAGGAGCTGCGACCCATCTTTGGTGGCGAGTTCACTGGCTTGAAAAACCTCGGTAATAGCTGTTACATGAACAGTGTCCTGCAGTCTCTTTTCTCCTTCCCAGAGTTCTCCGCACGGTACTTTCACCCCAAAGACACCCCTCCTGCTTCTCTGGCCCCGGCTGAAGACCTTGAGACACAGTTGCGGAAGGTTGCCGATGGGCTTCTCTCTGGACGGTACTCGAAACCTGACAGCGATGTCATTGCCTCGGAGGACTCGGCCGAAATCCGTCATCAAAAGGGTATTGCCCCTGCCATGCTCAAGCATCTTGTTGGACGCGGTCACGAAGAATTCTCGACAATACGACAGCAAGACTCCTTTGAATTCCTACTTCACCTGCTCCAGCTTGTCACCCGTTCACAGCATCCTGCACCGCTCCAGAATCCTGTCAATGCCTTCAAGTTCGCAATGGAACAACGCCTACAATGTCTCAGCTGCAAAAGGGTACGCTATCGCACCGACGAACATGAGAATATTTCCATACCAGTTCCAATCCGCCGGATTCCCAAGGATGCCACTGCAACCACGACGGAAGACAAGGCTGAGAAAGAGGAGTTTGAATCCGTAACTCTCAAAAATTGCCTTGACATCTTCACGGCAGACGAGAAGGTTGAGCTGACTTGTGGGGGCTGCAGAAGCAAGGATGGCTTCTCAAAGCGAAGTCTCTTCAAAACTTTCCCGACCGTTCTCGCGATCAATGCTCGACGGTTTGAGATTGTGAACTGGCTCCCCACTAAGCAGGATGTACCTGTCGTGGTGGGTGATGCGCCATTTTCGTTCGACGAGTACAAGTCGTTGGGGCTTCGAGATGGAGAAGAACTTCTACCTGATGATGCTGAGACTGGAGCTGCGGGGACCAAGTTTGTCCCGAATGAAGCGGCCCTTGCTAGCCTCGAGGCGATGGGCTTTCCTCGTGTTCGCTGTGAGAAGGCGCTTCATGCCACGGGAAACCAGGATCCCGAAGCGGCTATGAACTGGCTCTTTGCACACATGGAAGATGCAGACATTGATGAGCCTGCGAATCTTGGTTTTGGCGCTGCGGACAAAGGCGGAAAAAGCCTTGGTGGAATTGCCAACCCTGCCAGTATCGCTGAGCTCGCCAATATGGGGTTCAACGCTCCTCAAGCTCGACAAGCACTTCAAGAAACCGACGGGGACGTCACCAGGGCTATTGATTGGCTTTTCAGCCACCCCGATGCGCCTGGCGTCTTCGAGGAAGCTCCAGAGACGGTAAGTTTACTCGCTGAATTGCGTCGGAGCTGCTCTGAACTAATGTTGAAGATTGAGTCGGCGGTTTTTTCGACGGCGGCTAGCAATTCCAATGAAAGTCCACTTCCAGGGAGCGAGACCTTGCCGGCAAATTTCCAGCTTCAATCCATAGTCTGCCACAAGGGCAGCTCCATCCACGCTGGGTAAGTGCACCTGTGCCTTGCCAAACATCCTTTGGCTAACATTCGTATACAGACATTACGTCGCTTTTATTCGCAAGGTGCTTCCTGGAGTGGAGGAGCCTTCTTGGGTTCTCTACAACGACGAGAAGGTAGCAAAGGCCGTTGACATTGACGAGATGAAGAAGTTTGCGTATATCTACTTCTTCCGGCGCATGTAAATGGGAGGACGGGGCATGGTGGTATACGGCGGCGTTTGCACAATGACGGGCATGAGAAAAGTGCGCGGGCTATGAACAGAACAGCATTGATACCAGCAATGCATGGCATGGACGGCATTCAATGGTGCTGATATGAGTTGCGGTTATGGGTTGCGGTTATGTATTGCAGCTACGGGGTGGCCAACGGAACAAAGAGTAGCAGAATGGAAGCATTCGTACAAGGCGTGAGGTCCTATCGGTCCGAGTCGTGTCGCTTAGGTTGTGTGAAGGGAGTGGGGTACTCCGTTCTTGGGGAGGTGGGTGGTTCATCATGTGATGCGCCAATCAGCCCCTGCCCACAAGACGCGTGACTTCGCGTCGCCTTGTTCGCGACGCGCTGTACCTACTAAAGTGCTGTCTCTGAGCTCTGCTCCCCACACAACTTCAACCTCAAGTGAACCTTGACACCCTCGACAGCCCCACCACTCAAAATCCCACATGGCGTCCCGTCCCGAACTGAAGGTCGACGACGAATCCGGTTTCATCAAGTTTTTTCGCAGTCTCCCTGCCAAAGATGGCGACACAATCCGCGTCTTCAATCGTGGCGACTACTACACCAGCCATGGTGAAGACGCAACCTTCATCGCGCGGACCGTCTACCACACCACTTCTGTGCTGCGGCAGCTGGGCAGAGAGCCAGCACTGGAGAGCGTGACGCTCAGTATCACAATGTTTCGCAACTTTCTGAGAGAGGCGCTGGTGAAGCTTGGGAAGAGGGTTGAAATTTGGGAAAGTATCGGTAGGATGAATTGGACGGTCGGCAAGCAGGTGCGATATTATCTCTTTCTCTGAGCGGAATGCATGCTGACTGTCTTCGTGAAGGCGTCCCCAGGCAATCTCCAAGACGTTGAAGACGAACTCGGTGGTGATATCGATGCAGCGCCCATCATTCTCGCCGTCAAAATCTCTGCAAAGGCTTCCGAAGCGCGGAGTGTTGGCGTTTGCTTCGCCGATGCTACTGTCCGCGAGCTCGGAGTCAGCGAGTTCGTCGACAATGACCTCTATTCCAACTTCGAATCGCTCCTCATCCAGCTCGGTGCTCGGGAATGCCTAATACAAGCTGACGGGTCGGGGAAAAACGTCGAGATAGCCAAGATCAGGGCAATTGCGGAGAATTGTGGCTGTGCCGTCACGGAGCGAGCGAGCGCAGACTACGCGATAAAGGATATCGAGCAAGATCTTAGCAGGCTCCTTCGAGACGAGCTGGCCCCCGCCGCGCTTCCGCAAACCGACCTCAAGCTCGCCATGGGATCAGCAGCTGCTTTGATCAAATTCCTCCAGCTCTTGTCGAATCAAGACAATTTCGGCCAATATCAGCTCTACCAGCACGACTTGTCCCAGTACATGAAGCTTGACGCTTCTGCCCTCAAAGCGCTCAACCTCATGCCCGGTCCCCGCGACAGCGGGAAGAACACTTCCCTTTACGGGCTTCTGAACCGCTGTAAGACTCCCGTGGGCAGTCGTCTCTTAGGCCAATGGCTCAAGCAGCCCCTGATGGACGTGGAGGAGATTGAAAAGAGACAGCAACTTGTCGAGGCGTTCGTACAGGACTCTATACTACTGAGCGAAATGCAGGAGCGGCATCTGAAAAATATTCCTGATCTCTATCGGTTGGCCAAGAAGTTTCAGAGAAAGGCAGCAAATCTGGAAGATGTGGTGCGAGCATATCAGGTGTCGATCAGGCTACCACAGATCCTGGGCACATTGAACGGAGTCATGGACGAGACCTACAAGGACCCTTTGGATGAAAAGTACACGAAATCCCTCGACGAATGTTCCAACGGCCTCTTGAGGTTGCAGCAGATGGTTGAGACAACGGTCGATTTGGATGCGCTTGACAACCACGAATTTATCATCAAACCGGAATTCGATGACACGCTGAAAGTCATCCGGAAAAGGCTGGACAGACTGAAGCATGAGATGAACGTCGAATTCACCCGCGTCTCAAACGACTTAGACGCCGAAGTCGACAAGAAGCTGTTCTTGGACAACCACAAAGTTCACGGATGGTGCTTCCGCTTGACGAGGGCTGTGAGTGGGAAGCAAAGGCGAACATTGCAACGGTACTGACGCAACTCCAGGGCTCTGCGAGCATTCGCAACAAAAAGGAGTATCAAGAATGCTCTACTCAAAAGAACGGCGTCTATTTCACCACAAACACACTCCAAGGCCTTCGACGAGACTTCGACCAATATTCTACCAAATACAACCGCACGCAATCAGGTCTCGTGTCGGAAATTGTCGGTGTTGCCGCGACCTATGTTCCCGTGCTGGAGAAGCTTGCTGGCATTCTCGCCCATCTCGACGTCGTTGTATCTCTCGCTCAAGTCTCTGCTTTCGCTCCAACCCCGTATGTGCGGCCCAAGATGCACCCCAGAGGAACCGGGTCAACTATCCTCAAGGAAGCCCGTCATCCCTGCATGGAGCTCCAAGACGACATCACCTTCATCACCAACGACGTCTCCCTCAAACGCGGATCCTCGGAATTCCTCATCATAACCGGTCCCAATATGGGTGGTAAATCTACTTATATCCGCCAGATCGGCGTCATCGCACTACTGGCGCAGATTGGTTGCTTTGTCCCCTGCACGGAAGCCGAGCTCACCATTTTCGACTGCATTCTCGCCCGAGTAGGGGCAAGCGACAGCCAACTGAAGGGCGTATCAACCTTCATGGCGGAAATGCTCGAGACTGCCAACATTCTCAAGAGTGCAACGAAAGAGTCTCTGATCATCATAGACGAGCTCGGCCGTGGTACAAGCACGTACGATGGGTTTGGCCTTGCATGGGCAATATCAGAATACATCGTAAGGGATATCGGCGCTTTCACTCTCTTTGCCACGCATTTCCACGAACTTACCGCCCTCGTGGACTCGTATCTCGCAGTGCAAAACTTCCATGTCGTCGCCCACATCGATTCGGAGCGCCGCAGTAACGAAAACGAAGGGCAGAGAAAGGTGACCCTGCTCTACAGAGTGGAGCCTGGCGTTTGCGACCAGTCGTTCGGTATCCACGTTGCCGAGCTGGTCCGTTTCCCGGAGAAAGTGGTGCGAATGGCCAAGCGCAAGGCAGATGAGTTGGAGGATTTCGAGGGCAAGCATGAGAAGGGCGTTGTTAAAGCGACTATGGAGGAGGTCGGCGAGGGGTCGAAGCTGCTAAAGGATATACTGAAGCAGTGGAGGAAGGAAGTCGAGGAGGAGGGATTAGGGCAGGCCCAGCAGGTAAAGAGGTTAAGAGAGTTGATAGGCGGGAATAACGAGCTTCTCCAGAATCCTTTTT
This sequence comes from Aulographum hederae CBS 113979, assembly GCA_010015705.1. Lineage (NCBI taxonomy): Eukaryota > Fungi > Ascomycota > Dothideomycetes > Aulographales > Aulographaceae > Aulographum > Aulographum hederae. The sequence goes on from ML977168.1 coordinate 420,904, forward strand.
TCCAAGGGGTGAAGGCGTTGTAGAACAAATAGCATATCTGAGGGTTTCCAAAGAAATAAATATAGACTTGCTAATTATCAGCCTTTGTGTCATATCATTGGCAAGCTAATCACCTGACATGCGCTTGGATTTCTGATATCGGGCTGAATCCCGATATCTGGGCCGAGCTGCGCCGAGAACCCCGACGACCCTATAAGACCATCAGATCTGCTCTACTCCTGCCTCTGCTTATCTCTTTACGCAACGTCTTATTGTTAAGAGCCACAGTGGAGAGGCGCAGGAAGAGCATGAGGATGGTGCAACCATGGCCAATGGTTCTGACTGCGTCAATCACGCACAGTGGCCCGTCACGTGACTGCGCGCCAGAGCGCTGCGCACCTGCGCACCCGCGCACTACAACGGTGCTCACAGTGAGAACTTGGGAGAGGGCTTAGGTATATACAGTCAAATCTCGATGGCGCGATATGCGATTAGCCGATATCTCGATATAGCGATTATTATTATTATTATTATTATTATTCCTTTTAACGTCCTTT
>ML977169.1:0-24188 GCA_010015705.1 Aulographum hederae CBS 113979
CGAGGCTCTATCATCGGCAACTGGTTAAGGAGTACAGAAGTCTTTTCGCAGAGACTCAAAGGCTCCTGGGGGGGTGTGTCGGAGACTAGTCACGTGAGTGCTTAATCAGGCATCATGTGATCTGGAGCATATATTCCATCTTCGGCATTTGGCACTCCTAGACAGTTACATCACACAATTCTACACACACATCACAATCTTCACATCTTTGCTCTCTCAAAGATCTCACTTTTTCCACTGCGTTATTGCACTCCCAACGTGATCACGCAGTATCCTCGGAGCTTGGCAACTATCACCCCATAGACTCCGACACCTTGTCAGTAATAAGCGGCGTGGTATCCTTTTCAGTCCAGCGGATTTCGAGCCCAGGTCGATGTCCTTCCACTGCAGATGTTGGAAAAACTCGTCCCTTGAGCCATGGAACTCGCTCGCAGACAAGATGAAGGCTGTGTTGAAGTTTGGTTAGAAGGGCAGAAGATGGTTGCGTCGTTGGAAATACTAGGAGAGCTCCGATATCCCCCTGGCATGAGCAGATCCAGTAGAGTCAGGCGCTCAACGAATTGAGCTTCCGCCATGATGAAAAACAATTGATGAGATTTTTCGGAGTGATTTTGAGGCAGACCATAGTTTTAAAATAGCTGTTGCCTCTGACTTTACCTACCTCCTTAGGCTCGAGACATCATTTGTAGAGGTTTTATGGCGCTGCCTCATCAGCCGGCACTCTTGGAGCGTCTCGGAAAGGTTGAGGATATGTTGTTTTCGACATCTTCCATATGTCAAGGAGGATCGCTCAATTTGCCTTTTGCGGTAATCTCGTTGTATTTTCTAGGTACCTCTTTCTTAAGGTAGGTATTATATGGGGACTTGGAAGTGAAGAAGAGGTAATTGCACGCGCGGAACCGCGCCTCAACCCTCAGCTGACTCAGCATCAGGTCTGACTTCCAAATTTCTCTCCGTGAAGCTTCAACGTCCATATACCTGTTCCAACTACAAACACGCCCGGCACTTGGCATGGATGTTCCTCCTGTATCCCCTCATAGCCCTTTGGGGTCACAGAAGGCGGTTGTATTGATGACGACGAAGATGACGAAGATGAGCAGACCAGGAACCAGGGCACCAGCGCGAGTCCGCAAAAGAGATTGAACCCTAGAAGTAAGAGAAGGAACAACTCCATCAAAGCATGACAACCAAGCAAGGAGAAAGCGAAAGATCGCAGTGTTTCCTAATGAAGATGATCCCGCTCTCTTAGGCATCAAGAAGGGTTCTTCAGACATCCAGCACCCATCAAGAACCAACAGCAGTGACGCTGATGATAGAACTCTGGATACCCCGAAAAGCCTGACCCCGGAAATGGTGCGAGCAATCATGAAGAGGTCATCTTGGACTGCGAGTGATCAAACGAAGGAAGAGATACAACAGAGGAGTTGTTAGCCACAGCGAGCCCCGAGGGCATGACCGAAGGAAGCAGTTCGAACCCAGATCCCCTCTTCTGTCTTGATGTCGGCTCTGGTGTGTTACTCGGGGAGCACGGAGTGCTCACGAAGGCTGAAAAAGTCCTTACAGACGACCTTACGGACGTTGAGGCGTGAGCGTGGGTTGACGAAGGACTCCACTGGATTTCTAGTCCTACGTCAATTCCGGACAATGTTTCATAAGAAAGGCCGGACTCTCTCACAGTGGCTTATCCTTCTCGCAATATTTGCCAGTGGAATGAATACCGAGCTTCTACACTCTTTCCATTCCCCATCCTCCAGCCTCACCTTACCACTCCCCAAAGATACAAAATAGAAAAAAACAGCAAAACTGAATTTCCCTCGCCAGGGCCTTCTTTCAGAACAGACTCCAACGTCTGTTTCTCAACGCATCCAGTCTCTTAACCCCAGGGTTCTTTCCTCCTTCCCCATAAGACGTCCAGGAAAATGTGCAAATTGAATTGCGTCGGGTTGGACTCGTGGGGAGTCGAACCCGGGCGGTTGTGAGGGCGGCGGTTCGGTTCCGGGAGATTTAACCCGTGGCTTCCCAAGTTGGTCCGGCGAGCCAACATGGCCAATTGACCAGTGGAGCCGGGCTTGGGAAGTTGGAGTGAGTTGATTTGTGGCGGATATAAACACAGGTAAGGGATGAAGTGAATGGGGTAATTGGTCTCACTTTTCACGTGCCTTGTTATTCCTACAGCACTTTGCATCGTGCAGTCGGTCTGTTAGTCGCAATCTGATGCCAGAACTCCTTGCTTCCACTTCTTCAGTAGCAATCACGGGGTTTGGTATCCATCTAGTGCCACATCTCACTCGCTACGCTATCTGGGTCCTGGCACCTATGGGCTTGCACCGACTGTCCCTCTCATATACACTCGAGCTTCTTTCTCTATTGTGTACTCTTCCAACCCCTCCACTCGCTCCAACTCGCTTCTCTACCCACGATCAAAGTTATGCTTTGACTACCGCGAAGAGATGAACTCATATCGGACACTCTCTACTGAGCATTCTGATGTGCGTCCCGCTGTCTCCTTCTCTGTCGAAATGCGTGAAACTCGGGATTCATGTAGCTTCGTCTCCTGAAGGTATATTCTCAACAACGACATGCCTGCTAGAACACAGCCCTGTAGACTCAAAGTTCGCATATGCTTGGAACAACTTAAGATGATACACCTGTTCAGCTACAATAGTCCTATCAAAGAGCTATCTGGTATCAACCTTCCCCAACTTTCCCCATCTCAACTCTACACCCCTTCACCCTTGATCTCAGCAACAACCTTGACAACACCCTCCAGCCACACCGTCCTCGCAACCTCATCCTTCACAGCCTCCCAATCATCCGAGCTCCTCACATTGACCAAACCCCTCGCCGTAAGAGCTCTGAAATCAAACACCGTACCGTTCGCCCTGTACTCGATCTCCCCAAGCACCTCCTCATCTTCACGCTCAACAGATCCAGAGTTTGCTGCTGCGGCAGTGTCAGGATCTTCTCGTCCTTGCTCATGGCCATCGAAGGATTCCTTCGCGTCGTCAGGAGTCGCGGCTGCAGCAAGCGCGACGGCAGCAGCGGCATTCCTGCGCGCCGCCTCCGCCGCCTCGGTGGTGAATCTGGTCGATTCGGCGGCGGCGGTCGTGGATGTGTCTGAACTACCTCGATCGATACCTTCGATAGCCTGCCTGATCTCCTGGACGAGAAACGCGAGTGGCATGTCATGAACCGGATCTGGAGAGCGCGAGGGGATCTCTATCCGAGGTTGGAGTCTGACGCCGTTCTTACAGATGAAGATGTGGAGTATGGGTGGGGGCTGCTGCTCTGGAGCAGGATGGAATTGAGTTGTGAGTGAAGAATTTATCGCTGCTCCTGCTCCTGTGGTGTGTGAACCAGCATCCATGTCTAAGTCTCCCTGCTCACTCCGGGGTTTCTTCGCCGTTCCTCCTTTCCTCGTCTCAATGGCGTACTGCCTTTGCCGCTCGTTCGTGACCATCCGCCTGAGCAGCGGGGTCACGAGACTGACAATCTTTGTCCCATCCCTCGGCCAGACCCAGTGGTGCTGTGATGGACCTCCTTCCTCTGGCAGAGCGGTGCCCTCGGAATGCTCTCGAGCGACGTTCTCGCCGAAAAATCGTTCGCCTGCTCCTTCGGTGAGGAAATCCTTGACGCAATTGAAGAGCCGCAGCTTGACCATATCTGTATCGCCCTTGCCCCGGTTCCCGACGCAGTTGCGACGTTCTTCGTGATCTGGATCCAGCATGTAAGCCTTAGCCGCCGACTGCAGATGCAAGAAGTTCTCCGGCGACAGGTTAAGATCAGCATAAAGCTTCCTCATAGGCGGGCGCGTGTACTTCTTCGCCGTACTCTCCGATGGCTGGCGGAAGAGCGCAGCGGCAGAGTGAACACCGGCTGGCCGATACATATCAGAGTTCTCAGCTATATTCTGCTCATCAGACGCTTGCGCCATGAACGACGCTCGCTTGCTCTTTTTTCGCTTCGGTGACATGTCCCCCTCATTCTGCTCGCCATCGCCGTCATCGCCTGGTGTCCGCTTGCGCTTGTTTCTACCGGCTGATAGTGTAGGCACCGCGCCATGCTGCTGAAGGTCGCTGCGGATGAAACGGCGCGCATTGGTTCCTTGCGTGGCGGTCGCTTGCTGGTCGGCCGACTTGACGGCTGCGATGAGTCTGTCTAGCTGCGCATTGCTTTCAGCACCGTGGCCTTGACCGTTGGAGTTTTCCAACTCGTTCGGCGCGTGTGGGTAAATGGACGCCTGCGGCGCAACGTGTGTAGCGATGTCATATTCGTCGGCGGAAGCGTAGAGATTCGGAGTTTCGTAGCTTGTGCCTTGAGGCACGTAGTAGGGCGCGTTGGAGATAAAGCTCGACGGCTCTGGACTTCGACTACCCATTCTCGCAGCTTGCGCGGGAGAGTTTGAGGTGATGCGGTTGGACGTGCGACGGGGTGGTTGTTGCGACCAAAGGGTGGTGGTCGAAAGACCGCTGAAGTCTGCCCCGGGAGAGGGGAGGTCTGCGCGTTTGCTGGGCTTGTGAGGTCAGCATTGTGCCCGTGTGAGGTCAAGCAAGTTATATGCAGATGAGGTGAGGTCTGCGAGATGAGGTTGACTTACTCGATCGATCGGATGCAGTGAGGTTGTTTGCTGTGTTTGTGTTTGCTGACGACAAAAAGGCTCGGCGGGAAACGTCAGGGCTTCAAACCTCCGTGAGCGAACGGAGCCTTTGCATACCTTTGTTCAGTCCATTTTTGTTTGAGCGGTGGTATGCAAGCTCCTATATGCGCCAAAATCTTGAGTCATTGGGATGATTGATGCTTGCGCACTATGTCATTGAGCGTGTGTCAACAATGGGAGCATCGACGAGTATCATTTTCCGTCTACTTCAATGCCACCTTACAGAGAGGTAGTCATTCATTCTGGATGCCCATTCTGCCAGCCACACAAACCGCCGTCCGTGGAAAAGTTTGGCATTTTGTCCTATCATACATCTACATATTCCCATAATCACCCATCCGCCATAAATCAATTCACCCCTTTTTAACAAACTCCATCAGCCTATCGATGGTCGTAGCCCCGACCCCGAAGAACTCCCAGTCGAATCCGACCGCACACGAGTATACGCCGGACCCGGCAGCAGTCCAAAATCAGACCTGGTTGGCGAACTATCTCTGGAAGCATCTGAGGACGACCGAAAATCGCTTTCCCCTGAGGTATCTGGGCGCCGGAACGCATGTGCCTGTTCTGGGTTCGCAGGCTCTATTATCATTGGGATGTTATCCATGACATCGCTAGGCCGATGTTCCGGAGAACTCATGTAGTCCATGTCGCTGAGTTCTGTCATTGCAGTGTTTGTACGAGGGAAGGCTGGTTGTTTGGTATGTCTCGTCCAGATGAGAGTTCGGTATAGGTTCTTGGGTGTCCCTTTCCTTCTGATGATTGCCAAGACATGTTGAGGAGAGTTTATGGCCCTGACAAAAAGGTAGTATGGGTATCGAAAAGGGTAGGATATGACCCGAAACCGACGAGTTCTTCGGAGGCCACGGCAAGCGTCTTCATAATTCGCTGTCGACAAGTGGGATTGGATGCACCATTCAATCACAACGTATGTTAAACTCAGCCCCAGCACCGTGGACGAGAGCACTGTACCAGCCTTCCAGTAGTTTTGGACGTACTCCACGTGGGTGAAATCCCACTGAGTGAGATCAATGTATCCACCTCCGCTGGCCCAGGTACTACTTTGACACTCGCAGTTGACAAAGCCACCGAAGGTCTGCGCGAGAACAATGTAGGTGAGGTATGCTGCGTTGAACCATTCGACCGGACGGAAGAAGAATCGCTCGGTCCACCACCGGAGGTCGCAGTCGTCCAAGTGGTTGAGCCGTCGCCGACTGTGGGTTTTGAATTTCTCCAGTCTTCGTTCTTTGTCTTCAAATGGAATCCACGAGACCATGACCAGAAATGCCCTTAGAGCCAAGGCACCAGCGAACGTGACGTAAGGAAGCATGAAGCGGCCAAATCTTCTTAGGAGCGATTGAGTTCTCTCCTTCATGGTGTTCGGCTCCGCCATTGACGAGATCCACCACACAAGTATCTCCAGGGTCAAGAGGCCAAATGCTGTAACACAGAATATCGTGTAGCCTCCACTGCGGCAACCGAGACCCACAGTCGGGGTAAAGAACGAGAGGATAAAAGCTCCCAAACAGGAGCAGCTGACAATTATCGTAGCCGTGGCGACTTGCCAAAGTTCTCTCAGGTCTAGCCATAACAGACCTTTGTCGACTGCCCCTAGAACAAGGTAAGTCCTCGCTTCCGTTTCATTCCGTATCCAGTAACGACCGTGTTTGGCAACGTAGCGGTCTTCAATGTCGCATAGAATGGGGTGAGCAGCTCCATAGTGCCATCTTACTCTTCCCTGGCCCGCGAATCCTTCAAAGAATCTCCAGCGCATGGCTTCGGCTTGGAGGAGGACACTGTTCCTGACTCTGGCTTCCATTTCTCTTCCTTCTTTCGTTCTCCGGTTGAAAGTGTTGATGAAATCCTCCAGATTCTGCTCGTCAAGGAGAGCGTCGCAGACGAGGCCAATCAGCTTGTTCAGGCGGCGCCGTATATCGTCTGCGGCGACTGGATTGCGGTCCACAATTGAGCAAAGGATTAGCACAGGCAGCCATGACAATAGCAGACCCAGAGCCAAATCGTGCGCTTGAGAATTGGAACCGATCAAGCCAAACGCTGACTGAATGGAAATTGCGAGACTGAAGATGAACCACATGGTTGAGATGAAAACCGGGACAACTCCACGCTTACGCCCTTCTCGTAGTCGGCTCGCCAGCGTCTCGCGCGCATCCTGAAGTTTCTCGTGGGTCCCCTTTAATTTCAAGTCTCGACTGAAGAGGACGATCCTGAGAATCGCCTCGGCCGCTTTCTGATGCTTTTCCTCACCAGCCGGCTTGATATTCATGGTGTACTGGTTCATATTGCTCAGAACGTAGAACGAGTCTCTCATCCTCGCCCAGTCGGAGCCTTCGCCAGGGAGCTGCTCGTCGTATGGAAGAGCCATGTCAACCTATTGATAACGTTAGCAGCACGTCAAACAATTATCGCGGGAAAGGGCTTACCATCAGGGCAGCCTTACCTGTGACACTGATATTCCACAGGATATAGGAAAGCGAGCTAATCGGCGAACCAATCCATCGGGTGATAGCCCCCGCGGTCCGCCAGAACGCATTGCTCTCAAAGGGGGCCTGAAGCAAGATACCCAGAATAGGCAAAATCCACGTCGTGATAGTCGCAGACGACGTCGACCAAGGATACAGGTCGTTTCCGGTCCCGCAAATCGCTCGACATCCATCGAGTCTGATCTGAGTACTTATGTTGGCGGGAATCCCTGTGACCGGCCCGCTGTAGTTGTACAGCGCGATGGCAGTCTCGTTGTTGATGTAGCGCAGCGCGCAATCGGTGAAGTTTGTCATGTTGGCGTCGCATGAGCTGGCCGGTTTGGAGATGCGCCACGGTTAGCCGTGGGAGGAGGACAGGCGCGGCTGTGGCTGGCCGGTGCTACCTCAGACATGGGGAGTTGGATGAAAAGGAAAGGGAAAGGCGAAGTTGCAGATACGAGAGTAAAAGATAGAGTCACAGAGGCCGGTTGCCAGGCTGCATGTTTGCCTCCCAGATCATGTGGTCCATGGCCCAGGTCTACTCTATCAGGCTGAGGGCTTGAGGCGCCGCAGTGGAGGCTCTGCGATGCCTGATTTGGGGGCCGCACGGCATTGCCGAGAGCCGAAAGGACTTACAGATCGATTACTCATCCCATTGGAAGCTGTTCGGAAAGCGGATACTGATGAAAGACCAAGGAGAAATTCGAGAAGAAGTTGAACTTTGTCACGCAGTATAGAAGGCGTGTTAAGGTTCCATGTCATCACATAGGTGGAGCCGATGAAGAGCCGCCTGCCGCGCGGCTCCCAGGTTGGAATCTTGGTAACCTTGCACCCTTCCCGAACTCTATGCTGACCTCCCTCCTCTCCCTCCGGGGTTCCCAGTCAGGTACTATCAAGATTCAAAAAAGCGAAAGGCTCGCTGTCTGAGTAGACTTTTGCGCTCCAAGAACACAGGCTATGAAGGACCGGTTTCTCCCACAAATCTAAGTACTATTTGACATTCACATATATTAAAAAGAAGGATCCAGCAACACTAAAGCTCCTCGTCTGGGCTCTCATACGTTCGTTCATTTCTCCTGCCAGTGTTAGTTGTGGTAGCAAGATAGCTGAAACACTTCCATTTCAATCCCTGCGGAACAGCCATAACCGGAGGCTATAATCTAAAATTCTGAACACTTTCTGAGTAATTGTTCATCACGTATTTTTTCATTGCATCGTCTAGTTTAGTGACAGAACAGAAGGACTGCATCTTGCCAATAGAGATGAGATTTGATTTTCTGATAAAGATAAAGCTGTGCAAAACAGCATGTTTTGAGTAGAGTAGAGAGGAGAGAAGTGCAGTCAGTGTTCTCGACACTCGAACAATTTTGGAGTGGGGATGTCTTTTCAGATGACCCCATCAGCTTCAAAACAAAACGCCTTCCAACTCCTCAGACAAAAAAAAACGCCGCCGAACGCCAATCACCATCCATCTATTCGTTTCCTCCATCAATCAGTCTTCTCCTCCTGCCCAGGCAAAAAGCTCCCCTCCTCAAAAAACTTCTCCGTCACCTTCTTATCATAAGTATAATCATCCACGCACATATCGCCACCCCCAGGCCCGATATGCGCACAATGCAGCTCCGGTCGGAAAGAGATCATATTCTGATGCACGCTCCGACAAAGCAACGTATCCATGCCCCCCTCGTACGCCATCCCGAACCGCGTCCTGCCCGCCAGATACTCCACGCACGCCGCTTCGGTGGGATATTGGATCGTCGCAGTACTGTTGGCGCAGTACTTGGTGTGCGTCTCACAGATCGAGTGCGCGATCAAAGTATGCAACTTCCGCTGCGCCTCGGCAGGCGTCGACGCATTAACAACTGGCTGCGCCAGCGCGATGATGGTGTCGAACGTGAACTGCAAATACTTGATCGCGATATCATAAGCCTCGATTTTGCCGTCTTCATCAAACCGCATCCACGAGTCAATCTCCACGGGCAGCACAGCACCAACGCTATAGACGTCGAACTGCGCGATGATGGCCGTAGACACGACGTTGCGGTTCGCGGCGAATTTGACGGTTTGATAGCGGATGGGCACGCCGATGAGGGACATGGCGTGCGTGGCGTTGAGGGTCGCGAAGTAGCCGAAGAGGTATTCCGTGTTTAGTTCGGCGCCGAGGTAGTTGCGGGTTGCGTCGACGCGGCCGTGGCAGGTGGGGGAGAGGAGGGTCGAGTTGATTGAGGCGGCTTCGTCGATGTAGAGGGGGTACATTGAGTGGTTCCAGAATCTCGTGTGCAGCTGGTACAGCTGAGCGAAGGTGTAGGAAGGGGCTTTTGGGGTGAGTGGCGATGTTAGTTTGAGGGAGACTTGGAGAGGTTGGTGTTTGTTGGATGAAGGAGAGTGGAGGATGACGTACCCGTGTCATTTAGGTCGGCTCCATTGGTGATGACATGTTGCTTTGGGGTGTTGACGGGCAAGCTGAAGGTCACGGCAATGCTAGAGCAGAGGAAACGTCAACCATGTGTGTGGAAAAAACCTGAACCTCAGTTGTCGAGGTGGGCTTGCAGAAACTTACAGCCAAGAGAGGACCACTACGAGCAACATCATGTTTTGAGAGTCGTGCTATGGTTAGTGTTTGAAAGGTTTCCAGATACTGTAATAACAAAGGAATAGAATGGAAAGACTTTATGGCAGATGAGATGACAATGCAAGGGAAGAAGGAAAAAAGCAGATGATCTGGGAAGGATGGTGGGATGGAAGTGGTGGTTCTGAGAAGGAGATGGAATGGTTTTATAGAGGATGCAATGTTATGATGTCAACGCCAGGTGGACGGGGTGCTTCGGTGGCAGCAGCTTCACCACAAACAGTGACTGATTGCTCGTCACTGTTGGTTACTGACGGTGTGCTCATCAGTGCTTGACAACACCGCATAATAGCATTACTGAGATAATTTTTTCCACAGCTGGCTTCGTTCAAGTGGGCATTTGTGGGCTTTGGCTGCGTCTAGGGTCTTCCTGTAGCATGCTCTGTTCTTCAGCGGTGATGGTCAGCTGATCCACTTCTCCTCCTAGTCCTGTGCCTTTTTTCTTTGGCTCCAGGACTCCACGGCGGGACATGGCTGCCATTGGAACTTTCTCATTGTATGGCCCATTCTTCATTACATATGAATGGGTTTTCGAGGTGATTTATACATCAGAACAAGAGGAGTTAAGAAAGGAAAGCATGATATTGGCGCATACTGAGCACTTTGGTGTCTTCCGTCACTATGCTATCCATTGTGAAAGTCACTAACCACATAACGCCATGCTCTTCGTAATGTCCACCCTGATTGACATGCACTGAGATGCTCGACCCGATGCACTAAGCATTCGAAGCCAGAACGCCATTGAACCTCCATGCACAGTGGGAATAAGGGAATACATGAGTAAGGAAATGAGAAGAGAAGACCATCACTTGCGCGAGAACCTCTGTGAGGTGCCTAGCGTTCATTGCCAGCTTCAGCGTCTCCCTTTCCGCGCTTCTCCTCTGAGCTCGCCTGGTGCCGCGGAGCATGAGCACTGGCCGGAGTGAAAGGCTTTGCGGAGGGGTTGAGTAGAGATGGTACACCCGGCTCGCGCCAGACTACAGTCTTAGGAGGGACCTTGTGGAGTTGGTCCATCTCATTTGGAATATTGGACCAAGTCATGCGGTTGTCAATGCCCCTGGCGTGGTTGACTAGTACAGGTAAGCGTGAGTTGAAAAGAAACACATGGACTCAAGTAGCCTGGATATGCAACATGCACAAGCGTGACAACAAGACAAGGGAGATGCGTGAAAAAACCGCGGTAGACAACAAAAGGGGGAAAACAAGATGTCGATCGTCTAGTATGCACCTTGAGCCATCATGTTGTGTTGCTGCTGAGCGGCCATCTGCTGGGCTTGCATCTGCTGAGGGTTGGAGCCAGCACCACCCTGTCGGGCAATGAGATCCTGGAACCAGGGGTGACGGAGAGCGTCAGTCGCGCTGATACGAAGCTCCGGGCGCAGCTGGAGCATGCTAGAGAGCAGATTCAAGCCGGACTGGTCGATCTGGGGAAGGATGATGCGCAGGTCCTGGGTGGCGTAGTGGGTGAAGTTGGGTTTGTACTCTGGGAAAGAGGAGATGCCGGGCCAGGAGCGCTCGGAAGGGGTTCCCATGAGCCTGAAGATACGCTGGAGCTGGTCTTCATTGGTGGTGCCTGGGAAGAGCGGCCTACCAGTGTACATCTCGGCCATGATGCATCCAGCGGACCAGATGTCAATGCTGGTGTTGTAGGTTCGGCTGCCAAGAAGAACATCGGGAGCACGGTACCACAGGGTGACGACCTCGTTGGAGAAGGTGTTGACCGGGATGCCGAAAGCGCGCGCGAGACCGAAATCGGCAAGCTTCAGCTGACCACGGGTGTTGATGAGGAGATTCTGTGGCTTCAAGTCGCGGTGGAGCACGCGGTTGTCGTGGCAAAAGGCGATGCCTCGGAGCAGCTGGAACATGAACGACTTGATGGTAACAGCGTCCAGAGCACCACGCTCGCCACGCGAGTCCATGTACTTCTTGAGGTCCTTGTCCATGAACTCGAAGACGAGCATGAGCTTGTTCTCAGTGTGGATGACATCATGGAGGGAGACAATGTTCTCGTGCTTCAGCTCTTTCATGAGAGAGATCTCGCGGATGGCGGTGGAGGGGGTGCCTTCTTCGGAGTCGAGGTGAATCTCCTTCAGCGCGACGAACTCGCCCGTCTGGCGGTTGCGGCCTTTGAACACCTGGGAGGGTTAGCCGAGATGGAAGGTATTAAATTGCACACTCACGGTGGCATAGGTACCCTCTCCGAGCTTCTCGAGCTGCTGGAAGGAACTGGGGTGTCGGCGGTCCATGGCGGGAACGGTCTGTCCACCTCCAAGGCTTCTGACGCTGATGGACGAGTCGGTGCGGTCTGCGACGGAAAGAGTGCCGACGTGGGTAGGATGGAGACTGGTGGGCGGCGGGCGAGAGGTGAAGCGCGGGTCCCAAAGGATGGCGCTGGCAGTTGTCAACCGAGAGGCGATGGCGAGCGGCGAGGGTGGGTTGGACGAGGTCGAGTCGCTTGAGGTTGGTTGGTCCGTTGTGGTAGCGGGGGAGGAGCAGCTGCCCCAAAAGACGTGGTGATGAGGGGTGTATAGAGGTGGTCGGGGGGTGGATATGGTGTTTATGGTGTTGTGTGCGCGCGCAGAGGTTGCTCTTTATGATGGTGTTGCTCTTTTGCAGCAAGTCTTGGTCTTGGGCTGCAGTCACCAGTGTTGAGTGGAGTCATGTGTTTGGCGGGGGTGAGGACTGTTTGGGCGGCGCTGATTCGCTGGGTGCAAAAATAACTCGAAACATTTTCAGGGTCTCTCGGCGGCTGTCCATCTGCCGGCGCCTCGAACCCGATGGTCCCGACCCCGACATGGCCAACCTCAACCGCCTGGCTCCGATGGCCATTGCACCCGCGAGACGCGCATCTTCGACTTCTTCACTGCTCGAGGTTCCTATTTCGGGATCTTCCAATTGATCTCTCTCCCCAAGGCTCAAGACGACAGAGTAGCACCGCATTGACGACCAGTCCCCCTTTCCGAAGAGCACGACCGAGAAATAGCGTGTGGAAGTTGAGGCCGGGGCACGGCTGAACAACTCGACGCAGAAATATCATGGGGGCCGACTGGTCTCCAGAACTTCGAGACCGCGGTAGCATTGCCGCCGTCTCGAGCACCCGTAGGAAGATTGCATTAATCAAAGGACGGCACTCCATCACTGAAGGTAAGTTGTCGTATGGAATTGGAGACAAGAGGTCCTTTTAAACATCATTCACAATCCATCTTCGCACTTGGCATGTTCCACCACTCCACGTCGACACGAGCTTCGCCGCACACGGCATGGGACGATGGGACGCCTGACCGAGCTCTCCGTTCCTCCTCCTGTGTCCTAAGGCAGCGAGGCTGGGACATGCACTGTGATTGTCTTTGGACAGCCCCCAAAATGGTCCGCCCGTCGAGAATCCTTTCGCATATCAGGCCAATATCGAAACTCTCAAGGCACCCAAGTCGAACAACCAGATCAAACTTGAGCCTCAAGTTCATCCTTCCTGCCTCCGCTAACTTTCTGTTTTTCCCTTCAAACTCAAAGCGTCGCTCTCGCGTCTTTCCCGCGCTTTTCGCGAGGTTTGCGGAGGAAGCCAAGCAATGGGCGCACTCAGCCTCGTCCTCCTGGCGTTGAAGCATCTCCGCATCCGGATGGCGACCTCAAGCCATTCCACGATATTCGCTTTTCCATTCGCTCAGGTTGCTCCGCCCGCACTAGCACGGTCCTGTGCTGTCAGGCTAGAATCAACTAAGATTTAACGGTCAGGAGCCTGTAATTATAAGTCTGCCGAACTGCTTCTTCTCGTATTTCCCTTCTGTGTCCCGCGCTCCCGCTGTCTTCCCTCACGGCTTTGCGCGTGATTCCTTTCGCTCTTCTTGCGTGTCAATTCTCTTTCTCGCGTCTGCCAGCTCGCAAGCGGTTCCATTTCCATCTCCATCAACATGACCGCCGTCCATGATGGCACTACGCCGGCGGCCCCGCTTACCACCGTCTTCACACGACCGGGCTATTGCGGTTCGACAGATTTCGCCTCAAGCACATGTATGCCTCCTGGGTGGGACGACTACTGGAGAGGTGATGTTGGATACTACTCGCCGGGAATCTGTCCTGAGGGATACTACGCAGCTTGCGATCGTCCCACTACAGGTATGTCGGCAGAACCAGGTATAATGCTGCTGGGATTTTCTAAACAAATCCAAAGGATCTTTCGTTCCATACGGACCCGAATTGGAGCCGAGCGAGACCGCAACAATCTGCTGTCCAGAGTATGTAGCTCATACCACTATCGTACCTCGCTCTAACAATGACCAGCTCGTACTTCTGCGCCACCACCTATCAGAGCTATTGTACCTCGTACAGTAGCGGGACTACCTCGAGTGCGTACGCCATTCAAGTTCGATGGGCGCAAACCGACCTTATAAATCTGGAAACAAACCCTACCGCGCCTGGCGTCACTCCAACCTCTTCAGAGACGGGAACGACAATCCCCTTCATAAGCTCCAGGACAGGTTCTTCTTCCACATTCACCACGACGACTTCGTCGTCAATAACCCCGGGGCCGACTCCGTCGGGCTCTAGCGGCCTCTCCACGGGAGCGAAGATTGGCATTGGCGTTGCTGTCCCGCTCGTCGTGGTCGCACTCGTCGCTGGCATGCTTATCTTCTTCTACGTTCGTCACCAGAAGAAAAAGTCACAGCAGCACCCCAACCAAGCAATGGCACCAGTGACCTACCAACAGCAACCGAGCGGCCAGTACGCCAATCCCATGCCAATGCAAGGTCAATGGGGTGGATACCAACCCGTGCCGCCCACCGAAAAAGGCGGCGTCGCCGTCCACGACACTTCTATCCCCATGCACCAAATGTCCCAACAAACAAGTCCAAACCCCTCCGCCATGGCCTCTCCCAACCCTGCCTCGGAACTCTCCTCCACATCCCCCGTCTACATCCCGCCGCAACACCACCAAGGCTTCGCGCCGCCCGCCGAAGCCCCGGGCAACAACACCTACATCCCGGGCTTCGTCGCGCCGCCACCGCCTTCGTCGGGCCCGATACCCATTCCGCCGCCGCAGCAGTCGCCCGAGGACGAGGAGTTGCAGCGTCTGAAGATCGAGCAGCAGCGGTTGACGGAGAGAAGGGCAAGGCTGGCGGAGATGGAGCAGCTGGATGAGCAGGAGAGGCGGTTGCAGCAGCAGGTGGACAGTCGGATGAGCGTGTTGAGGGGGACGAGTTCGGGACCGGCCAGTCAGTCTGGACCGTCGAACACGTGATCGCTGGCAGACGTCGATGTGTGTAGGGTTGTGTAGAGCGTCGGAGACAGGTGTGAAACGGAGTTTCGCATATAATGGGTAATCGGGTAGGGTGGAGTTTCTTCTTTGGGGCCTGAGGAATGGGATCCTTGACGGGTCCGGTTGCTTCCTTGTGATATCCCTCGCGTCACGTTTTCTCTCCGTAGCTCTTAGGCACACACTTTTCGTAGGTAATCTTTAGTATATAGTGACTCATTATTACCATGTACACATTTATGCCTCCCCTATCTTTGTTCATCCGTGTTGCTACGTACTGCTTCCTGAGAATCGCTCAAGTTCTCTGCTGAGAGAGGTACGTCAATCAATCCAATTGAGTCGTTAAGGTTCCCTCTGACCATTGCTGACTACGTCAATTAGATATTCCGTAAATCATGCATTTCTTGTGTCCAAAGCCCGCAAGCCAACAGTTGGCCGTCTAAGAATTTACCTTCTCTGGATATCCAAGGACAGTAAGCTCAAGGTTTGCCGGCCAAAAAGTCTACTTTTCTGGATAACTAAAGGATAATCGTTTGGCACGACTAGTAATGAGATGGATTCCTGGAGAGCTGGTGGAATCACCTTGCTCGTAAGCCTTTGCTCATAACCTATTACACGCTGACCTGGACTCAGATAGCTCTCAGTCCGCCTAACCGCCACCTCCTGTCAGCCCCATAGGCTATATTGAGAGACTGCTACTTACAACAAAGAATCTCTACTTTAAAAGCTTACAGGAGTAATTGTGGAGCTCCTTCCTACTCTAATGATAGGGACGTGGCATAATTTCGCCTCATCTAGCAATTGAGCCTTTTAGGGCGATTATCACGGTGTCCGACGAACCCTTCTGCCCACCGTGGTCTCACCGTCACGTGTTTCGCCGACCTTCGGTGATGATATTCTTTCCCTTTTCCTGCGTCCACCACCTCTTGTGCTCCGACACTCAACACCAACCACACCAACTGCAACATGGCCGATACAGCACCCGACAACCCGTGCGACTCCATCATGGCCAATACAGGCCCCAGAGAACCCACCATTGCTCATCCATCCCCCGGACTGATGGACATTGCCACCGAGCTCAGGCTCCAAATCCTCGGATATGTTCTCAAGGGCAAATACCGCGTGAAGACAAACGCAGTAACTTCAAGGCTGTCTGGAGGTGAAAGCCAAAGTCGGAGCCCCAGCGCATCTTTCGTCAATATCCTGTGCGTCTGCAAGAAGATGCACACTGAAGCATTATCGGAGCTCTTCTCCGTCGCCACCTTCCACCTGCGCTGGGATCCTCTCATTGCTGAAGATGACCTCGACTACCTTTTCTCGTCGCCGCAGATGCTCGACAACGTCTGGCCACACATCGAGCACTTCCGCATCGATGATGTTGGAAGCCTCCAGACGTACTACAGATACGGTCCTAAACGCCTCTACAACATGACCATCAATTACTTTCTAAACCTCGTCTTTCGGCTGAACGAGCATGGCAAGTTGAGGACTATGAAAATCCGCTACCGGGGCTTACCTCCAGGTCTCTTCGATGAGATAGACGATCTGTATTACCACTCAATCTTCACGGTCGATGATCTTCTGGAACCTTTCGTGAGTCTCAGGGCGAAGGAGAGGGTCAAGTACATGTACTCGCACTGCGAATGCAAGCACGAAGATGTGAAGAAGTTGCCGACTTTTGGTGTGTCCAAAATGACCAGGCGGGCGCTCAGAATGACTCTAGGTGAGCAATTTGCTGTGCATTCCCGATTTGGGCTCAGTACGTGAAGCTGACCACCCTTTCCCTTCTCAAAGCTCCTGAGGTCAACATCGTCGACCGAGTCTGGGTCGAAGCTGATCAGCAGCAAGAATGGCACTTTGATACCTGGGAGCTTCACGACATTGACGAGACTTCGAACCTGAAGCTGTTGAAGGGGCTCAAGTACGGCGATGTCATCCGGTCGAAAACGTCGCAGAAGAAGATACTCGGTCTCGAGGGTAAATCATGGGACGACGAGTTTGCACCGGGTTATTGGGAGAGCGATGAGGAGAACGATGGGGAGAGCGATGGGGAGATCGATGGAGAGAGCGATTGGGAGAGCGATGGGGAAAGCGATTAAGGGGTTCTTCATTCCGAGAAGGACCTGTACAGATCATCGCAGGCGATGAGATCGTGGGATGTGGAGTCACAAAAGTCCTTCGATACCTGATGTCTTCGAGGCTGCTAGAAGAAAGGATTCCAATGACTGATGGGCCGGCTGGCGTTATGGCAAAGATAGAACAAATCGTTGGATGAACATGCGAAAGCCGATCTCTCTGATTTCCCTATGCATGCATCCGCAACCTCACCTCACAATTCTGTACCCATAATTATATATACTTCCCCAACCTCACCTCACCTCATTTTCGGAATACTCGCCCTCCCTTTCGCACACCCTTTCCTAAAAGCGAAAACACACAGACTACCTCCTCTCGAAAACCTATTAGAAAACCGAGCACTCTCGCGTCTAGCATCCCCGTCTGAAATGTCACAGTGCAAAATTACCGCTTTCGGACAGCCTCCTGATTTCGCACGTGACACCTCCCACAAACTCCGAATAATCGCCGACCGCCTTCACAACTTCAACCACGAGCACCACAAAAGTCATTTGGCCATGAATTCCTCTCAAACCCGCAATCCCTTCCAAATTCTCCTACACCTTCAAAACCAGCCCACACGCACAAAAAAAGAAAAAAAGAACCGCGTTGACAAACTGCAACACCAATGTCCTCGATCCGCCCCTTCGTAGCAAAGGACGTCCTCCGCTTCAACGCTTGCAACATCGATCCGCTGACCGAGACGTACAATATCGGATTCTCCAACGAGTATTTGATGAAATGGCCGAGTTTGTGTAAGGTGGTTTGTGGGTGGGATGGCGAGATTCAGGCGTATAGTGAGTTTTTGGAATTTTTACTTTTGGACTGGTGGAAGTAATGGTCTATTTCCTCTTTATTGTCATTTTATGTTTCTTTCAGTCGTACTGGGCATTACTGCATTCGAAAGGCCAATCAAATACCTTATCTTGCCATCACAAAACCCAAGTCTTTTCTCGTCTCCCATCTCTGTCTCCTTCCAACTAGTCTCCCCAAATCCCCCCCTCCCACACAACCCCATCCTCCCCACAACCATCCCTAACTCCTCCCCCCAGTCCTCGCCAAAACCGAATCCTCCCCCTTCGCCGCACCCAACCCTCCCTACGACCCCGCCACCAACACCGACCCAAACTACCTGCCCTGGCACGGCCACATCACCGCTCTGACGGTCGCGCCCGCCGCCCGCCGCCTCGGGCACGCTACGAAACTGTCTGCGGCGCTGGAGCGCGCGTGTGAGGCTGAGGGGTGCTGGTTTGTGGATTTGTATGTTAGGGTGGATAATTCGGCTGCTATTGGGCTTTATGAGGGGATGGGGTGAGTAGTATTTAGTTTCATCTTTTTCTCTTTTTCTCTATTTTACTTGGCTTCTTTCTTTCGCTCTTTTCGATGTTGATTGGAATTGTGATGAAGAGTGGTCGAGGGGGAAGAGTGTTTACTAGAAAAGAAGGAAGCCAGAGGGGGCAATCTTGACATCTATCTGAAAAACCGCAGTTATGGCTGACCGAGGTAATAGATACTCCATCTACCGCCGCGTGGTAAACTACTACAACGACTCGACCGACGCTTTCGATATGCGCAAACCGCTCTCGAGAGATAAAGAGCGCAAGACTGTCCGTGAGAACGGGGCCGAATGCCGCGTTAGCCCTGAGGACGTGTGGTGAAGATTTTGAACGCGTGCATGTCTTTGGAAAGATCTCATGATATCAGCTGCTGCATTTGAGATGGGAGAATTGGTGGTTGGGGCCGTGGTTGGACAGGTGAAAGGAAGTCTGAATTGGATGAATTGGATGTTGCGAGGTTGGTAGGAAGAGATGTCGACTCCTCGAGTCCCCTTTCGAAGAAATTTTTTGAGGGCCGGGAGATGTCACGACAGAGGCGGAAGGAGCAAGCAGAGCATCTATGGATGCATACAAGTCTGGAATATCGAGCATGCTGCAGCAAGACGGGAACGTCGATGCACGTCCCCTATGTGAGAAGGGAGCATATGGGTATTCTCACTGCGCCGTTCGCAGAGGAAGACAGGTGTAGATGGACAATCAAATTTGAAATTGGTTGGGAAAGTACTACATTCGATTAAGATCGAAAGACTTGTATATCTTATTCTATACATATCGTCAGGTTGCTAGAGAGCTCTTAAATTTCAGCTTTCCAAACTCGAGCACTTAAGCCGGCGGTAAGAAACTGGCATACAACCCCGCCTGCACAAAAGCATAGATGACACTACCCCTGAAGATCCACTCGGCCATCTTTCTTTTGTATGTTCCATTCGCACTCGAATCTCGCTTCACTACTTTTCCGTTTTGAGACCCCTGTAGTTCATCTCTGTCAGCACTCTCTCCGGCGATCCCATTTCCTGAAAAGACGACGCGAGCCGCCACCGCAAGATACCACACAGGATACGCGCTGCAGATCCTGTTGATGATCTGCACGTGAAAGCTCGTGAGTACGAGGATGGCGAGGATGAGTTGTGGTAGGGCGAGGCGGAGGAGGATGCGGTGGGAAGGCGATGGAGGAGCGGGGGGAGTTGGAGCTGAGGGTGAAGAGGCGGGGGAGGAAGAGAAGAGCGAGAGACGGGGAAAGAGGATGGAGGTGGATGTGGAGATGAGGAGGATTAGGATTGGAGAGGCGAGGAGGAAGAGGGGGATGTTGGAGAGGGTCCAGTAGTGGAGGAAACCGACGTTCCTGAAAGATGGAGTTAGGAGAGGTTCCTGGGTAGGTATTTTGAGGGAGGGCTACGTACCAGTAGTGTTCCTGGACAAATGTGTATATGCTTGGTGGGAGTTTGGTGCACCAAGGCCTTACATCAGAGTCTGTATAACAATATTGAGTATATGCTGTCCATTGCGGAAGTACGAATCCGACTGCGACTGCTAGCCCGGATATCCCCAGGACAGTCAGTCTGAAGATCGCAGATGCTGTGAAGAGATCCCGTGGTCTTGAAAAGATGGCGAGAAAATCCCAGAGGAATGGGATGCCGTATAAAATGCCATTGCTCCGTATTGTGGTTGCGAGCCCAAAAGAAATTCCAGCGGCAATGGTCAGCCAGAGATATCCAAATCCGACGGCGGCGCCATTCATGTCATGCCACGCTCCTCTCGTATACAAGAGCAGTCCGACGAAGCTGAGGAGGGAAGTGGAAGCCTCGCCATATGGAGCTAGCATGAAGACACCAGCCGGTGAGCAGACGTGGAGAGCAGCTGTGGTGAACGCCAGAGCCTCATGAGAAGCGGCCGGCCGGCAGGTTGGTTGGAAGATTGATAAGATCAGGTGATACAGCACAAACACCGAAAGAAAATGCGACAAGGTTGCCAACAGCGTGCCCGCTATGATTTTTCGAGATAGCGCAGATATCGAAGAAGGAAGAACTAATTTTGCATAATCAGGAACTGCTATCTGAGGGTTGTCATGCTTAGAGTGACTGTGGTCAGGCTTACGTTGAGCTACACCAGATATCGATTTTGTCCATCCCCATCCGAAAGCCCACTCCTGCTCATACTGGTAGCCGCGCTCGGCGATGTTGGTGAAGTAGACGGCGTCCCAGCGGACCAACTTGCTGAGGAGTTGGTCTGCACGTGATGTGGAAGGAAATTGCCCGAAAAGGAGATCGGTCGAGCTGTCATAACCGGGACCGGGCGAGAGGGAGACGACGAGTAGCAAACATGTTTTCCACGCGATAAACAAGAGAATCAACGTCTGGACTGGGCGGTTGAGAGTCATGAAGGAACTATTTCTGGGAGGTGGTGGAAAATCTCAACTGGTGGACAATGGTGGTGCATCGAAGGCATAAAGCAGTTTGGTCGGTTGGCCTGTCACCATTTGGCGGGGAACGGCTACCCGCCAAGCAGAGTTTAGTTCAGCCTTATGCCCACCGTTCCCGTTCTGGCGAGCGAGCTGCAAGCAGCAACACTGCAACAGCATCCGACCTCGGGAGTCTCTGAATGCTTTGAGATTGCTGAAACTCTTCCAAGTCACATAAAAGTCCTCAGACTGCGCAGGAGTAGGTGCGGCCGTACCTCCGGACAGATCAACCCCCCGGCTCAGTATATGAGGCGCACGCGAGCATTCGGTCGGGGTAATACTTGCAATCCTTCATGTCATGTTTACTCCTCCAAGCCAGGTCGACCAGTGAGCTAGCGCCGGCCCACCATGAGCCCGAACCGAACCCTGCCCGCCTCCAGGACTCCAGCCAGAATGCCATCTGCACACTGCAGCTGGATGGGAGCCCTGAGCCAAGGCGAGCCTGAACTTCCTTGAGGATGGGTGGGAGTGGTATTCCAGGTAACTGAGGCTCGAAACTGACACGTTCAAGCGGGTTTGATGGTTTGCTGTCTGAATCTGTCGGAACCGACGGACAAAGCAACGTGTATCCCCCAAAAGAAGGACTCCTTACGAGCCTCCTTCAGCCCCATCAGCTCATCACTACTCAGTCTACTGCATACTCGCCAGCCAGTAAAAACTGCAATTCTTGCAATGATCAGCTTGTCAGTCGTAGAGTGATCTACAGGAGCTGCCCGCCGTGCCCGCCTGCCCGCCTATAGAGAGTTCAATATAGTCGATATCTCCTCTCAGCCTAGCTTGACTTTTTGCTCTCTCCTGACCCTGACAACCCCCCCTCCGCCTTGTGCTACAGTTAGGTAGCACTCAGCTTGCCCCCGGTCAGCCAAACCAAAACACCTGTCGTCAACGTTCGTCTACAGTCCACTGTTTAGACCTGGTCACTCCCTCAACCCCCGCGGATGCAATATATCTTCCGCCTGCCCTCGCACCCGGAACCCTCGCTTCCATAATTCGTCCGAGGCCTGTGGCACATTCACTCTCAATGCCGCGCTTACTGAGCTTGTCCTGACTTGGCGACAAGACCTGGAGAAGACCGCATCGTGACTCTCATCCTAGCAATTGCCTGGTAGCTTGCGACGAGGACCCGAAACCGAGTTCCTGTTCGCATCCAAGGACACGCTGGGGCGTTGTCGTTGTCGGTACCAGACGATGAACCCACCTGTCCCACACCGCAACTGCTCTCCACCACCACACCACCGCCATGTGGCTCTCGTCGCTCCTGACCGACGCTGCTGCTTCGCACGGCCACGAGTTTTCTTCTCGCCCCCCGCCGAACCAGCACCGTGACGATCCTCGACGATCGCCTATACCCAGACAGCGTCCACCGCTCTCCGTGCTTCCCTCTCGTCCCCGACCAACCTCCAGCCGTCAGACCAGCGACAACAGCAACGGCAGTCTGAAGCATGCCGTTGAAGACAACGACTCCCGCAGGCCCCGACCGAACATCATGTTTGCGAACAAGGAGATTGTCATCCCAGACTACAACCTGCACAGGACATACTCCTCCAGCAGTGTAGAATCAGCCTCCAAGCCGCCCTCAATTGTTGCTCCAGCACCGAAAGCAGTCGAGAGAATTGCCAAAAAGAAGATTCCACGGGCGAAGACGACATACAACATTGCCCACCCGCCCCCGCCTGCCAAAGCTTTCCACAAAGTGCACAACCGACCGAAAGTAGTCTTCCAATTGCAGCAGGTCTCTCTCACTGCTCGTCCCAAACCTGCCTTTGAGGTCCTCCCAGCCGGCAGATATGCGAAAAAGCTTGGAAGGAAGTTGACTAGGCTGCATAAAGGCAAGGACAGACTGGGAGCGGATGATCTGGTCATTGTGAAGGCTGAAGAGTATGGATCGGTAGACGACGACAGCTGGGACTCAAGACAGGTGCTTGGCATCATCTGCGCCTCGTGTACTCATGATGTCAATGCCTCAGGCAACGCACAGATGTGCCTGAACGATGGGACGACGTGGGAGGTCATCCCCCAGCAGAACGGCCGATATGATTTTCTCTCGACTGACGAACATAATGTACCTCGGACAGCTCGTTGGGTCTCTCCTCGAAAGCCTTTGAGGCGTGGCAGAGCTGGTACTTTGCCGTCGAGTCGGACTCCCAGTCCATCAAGAACATCATCCACACTGGCGGGCCGAAAATACAATTTCAGTACCATCACTCCTGGGACAAGACGACATCCGATTATTGCGTCCATGACTCCTGACAGTATTTCCATATTCGATCAGTATTCAGTACCGAGGGACACCACGGCATCTCCAACAGTAACGAGCTCCCTGTCTTTCGATGACGCAGATTCATACATGGAAGCCAACAGCTCGAGCTACAACGACGGCCCAATTGCAACCGATGACGCCCTCCGCACACTCATCATAGTCTCCAGCATCTGGGTAGCATTCAAAGAAGGATGGTCTCAAACGAAATCTTCAGTCTTGAATGGTTCTGCAGAAACCCAAGCCCAGAGCTCCAGCAACCCATCCGAGACCTCCCGCAGAGTCATGTCCATGCCAATGGAACAAAGTAAAAGCAGTTCGCGCTCCACGACACCAGATCTCCGCGACCGTACCGTTCCCAAACTGATGCGTGCAGGCACTGGCATGATCGGTCGGTCCAATTCGACTACCAACAGCCCATCTGCAGATCCAGATTCCATCACTCGCCGAGCAACAGTCGCCGAGCCAGGACGCGGACGTCGCAACTCCTTTGCGCTTCGTGCGTCCAGCTTGCGACACAAATTCCGCTCGAACTCAGCCACTAAGGATGCTGAGAATCAGATCATGGCAGTCAACCCCCAACGCAATTCCATGATTGAGCAGTCATCTCGACCACCAACTCCCCTCCGACGAGCCTCTCAGACCCAAGCTTCCGTGGGGCCTTCTCGACCTTCTGGCCCGACTCACTCGGCGACTGAACCCATCGCCCCTCAGGCTAGGAAGCAGAGGCGCAAGGCGTATTCAGTTTACTACCCACCGACGACAGTGAATGGCATGTCGCCCTTCTCGAGTCCGGCGACAAGTCCAGTCGTTGACCATACGATGGACCGCACCAACCACTCAATCAGGGTGGCAGCTGGCATGGAACAGGAGGTACCGAACAGCGACAGTGACAGCGACAGCGAATCCGAGCCAGAGACACCCGTCCCAACCAACAGGCGCAGATCCATCAACCCCCCTGCTTTCGTAGGTCCCATTGTTACTCTCCCGATTCAAACCTCGCC